>CACRXP010000953.1:151462-176414 GCA_902702965.1 Spirometra erinaceieuropaei | reverse complement strand
CTCCACTAACATTCCGTGAATGTCAATGCAAGCATCTCATAAACACAATAGCTCGTTAGAAACAGCACTCACATTCTTCCTGGAGGTGCATGTTTTAAAGGAGCGTAATGTCCGTCAAAATTAGCATAAAACCAATGTTTGTACATTCCTCCGGAAAGTACGATTTGCCTTACATGGTCCTCGACTGTTAGTTAAAAAGATGGTAGGACTGCCTTATATGCCCCCCCCCCCATCGAGAGAACCTGAGAACAGGGAGCTCTTGCAGTGCGAGTGGCTTTAGATCAACTTCCAGTGAAATCAGGGTTAGGTTCATGGTCAGCGTTAGGGTTAGGTTAGGGATTAGGTTTAATTCTAAGTTTAAGGTTGACGGCAACGTAAGTCGGCATTAAGTTTAGGGATAAGGAAGGGGCTGGTGTCAACTGCAGAGCTAAGGTTATAACAAAGGAACATTGTGCAGGTCCGCCTTTATTACTCGGGGGGGCGTACCTATTCCCATGTCTTGCTTCGGAGGCGATATAAGTCAGCCCTACCGAAAATACTCAACTTGCTAAGGTAGTCGAATTTTTCCAGAATATAATTCACACAATTAAGACAACTTCTCTATGCTAGTTGACATTACAGCCTTACTTAAGCAAAAATTTATAAATGAAGGGCTTTAGAGAGATTTCCGCGAACAGTACAAGAGTTGGAAAGGCTACTGTGCGACTTCCGGGGTGGTCGTGCGTCTTTGGAACAACAGGGCTTCTCGTAGAAGAAAAAAGGAAGAGAGGATTGAGAGACTTTTCTGGCGGAGGGGTCAGCTTTAAGGTCCCTTTAAAATTCCTTCCTCCTATGAGAACAAAATGGTGAAAAATATCATTCATAGACAACTTTACAAGACAGAGGCCTGACTTCTCCATGTCAGGAATAAGTCAATCGCGGAGAATCTCTTTGGACCGTTATCTTCTGAGCATGAGTGCTTTTATGCAGGATGTTACAGTCAGGTAGAAGTCGGAAGTTTTAGACGACCACTTGACTATTCTGACTTTCTGGTCCTGGATGAGTGATGCGAGGAGTCGTCATCGTAACTAACACACACGTTAGACCTGCTGCATGAGTGAGACACTGGGCGCATTATCAGCTTCGAATCAACAGAAGTTTTTGAATTTTGGTCAGAAATTTCGGGGAACATTCTATCCGCAGATAGCCTTCCGGACCGTTTTGCAAGTGGCAGCTTGATGCGTGCTGGGAATGTGTTCATTTACGTTTGCCAAATGAGCCTTTTTCCAGCACGTAACAACTGTCAAGCACTATCACTGGGGACTGACGGTGCATGGTTGTCCGCAGAAAAGGGTATCTTTCTGATTCTAACAACTGTCAGGTGACTACGCCGAGTGCAACACTGTGTGGGATGAAAGGGTCCCAGAAACCGTTCGTCTGACTACAGACTCGTGCGTACTTTCAACTGCTCTTTCGATTTTGAAGGTGCGTTAACGCGAAATGTTCGCAAAAGTACAAAGCTCCATGGGTTGGAAACCTCTTAACAGGGATACTAACAATTCTAATCCCAGATCAAACAACAACCCCAAACCTAACCCTAATTCCCTAGCATTTGGCACAAGGCCGCCTGTAAGGGGGGAGGCTTATAACCGCATCCTGTCATCAAAACTAATGCGTCTGTTTGATAACAATACAACCGATAAAGATAGTTTGCAGGAAGATGTCGATCTTCTGCGGAACGGTCTGGACACGAGACTGTAATGTCATAAGGTGCTGCAAGCTTGCATATTTAATGGGTAGTCCTTTAGGAAGAATGTCCTGATCAACCGGAAGATTGTGCAGTTTATAGAATTTGAAAAATTCTGTGCAGGTGAAATTTATTGTATCCAGCGAAAAAAGTAAGTATTCGTCGTTCGCCTGGGACGGAGCTGAAAGTCGATCGCTCGAATTCCGGTTGAATGCTTTGCCACAGAGGAGAAGACATAGCCAGAACTGAGGGAACGCCGGACTTTGCAATGCCCACAGGCAACGGCCCTCTGTGACAGAACATCCAGCTGGAATTCTGGAGGTCAGCGGTTCGTCTGTGCTTTACGACAAATGCTTCCGAAGGGGATTTGCTGGTATTGTTGATAATGGCGGTCGCTTTCGTAACGATATTATTATGTAATTTACGGATACTGTTGAAAATTTTCAAGTGCTGAATGGAATGGATAGTAAGGACGTTGGAGTTAAACCGACGGAGACCGCCAGCCAAAGTCCGCCGAATTCAGTCGCGAGCCTTTTTTATTCTCCCCCCCCCCGTGCGCGAGTACTCAGATGCACGTCATGTGACTACAAATTAGCCAAGGCTGAAAAAATACAGATATCGTTTGCACATATGGAATTGTTGACTGAAGCGAAGATGCGTGTTTCCAGACATGACTGAGAAGGTAAGGCGATCACAGGACATATGGATTTATTAACCTGACGTTTCGAAAGCAAATAAGCTTCCATCATTGGAGGTGAGTTGCGTACTACACGTCACAGTATTTAGGGGGTTTTCCTTCGTGCTGGCGTGTCACTGACTTACAGCACGCTGCACCACGGGGTTGGCGATTGTTGTCATGGTGGCATCGGCTTCTCCTCCTCCTTTGTCGGGTCTGAGCAGGTGGGCGGCGTCGGCGTGACCGCGTCCATTGATCTTGTCTGCATTGTCCGTTGTCCGCCCTCCACGTATCTCTCCTTCCTGCCCCGTTCCCGCCTGCCCGTAATCGTGTGGACGGTGGTTGTTATGCCAGTGTTGACGTCGGGCCGGTGTTCCCTGTCACTGCGTACGTTCTCACAGACTGCTCGCGTCTGTCTGCGTTAAGACCCAATAGGCGGTCTCCTGAGTTTACGTTCGGCGCCGGTTGTCCCCTGTTTCCGTCTGTTCCCGATGCCTGTCCATGCCCGTCCGTGTTCCCGCCTGGTCTGGGTTTGACTACTGCCGTCCCTGACCTGACGCCTCGTCGGTAGCCATGCCTATTGAACTTCACCCGTAGGGCTTGGTAGGCAGCCGGCAAATTTACGCAGCGGTTGATCGAGGTAGTTGTGGTGTGCCAGGCTTCGAGCGTCTCCCTGACCGTTTGATCGCTCCCTTGGCCCAAGACTTCGGCGTCTTGGATAGCGAAGGCATGGCCAAATGCTGCGCAGTGTTCCGCCACCAGCGAGAGCTGATCCATTCTTCTTACCGCTCTAGCGTGTTCGTCCATGCGGGTCTGCAATCTTTTCCCGGTTTTTCCAACGTAGTTTTCCTCGCAGGAACTACACGGGATCCGATAGACGACGTTGGCAGTTTCGCCTCCTGGCAGAGGCGTTTTCGGTCTCATGACCAGACGTCTAATTGTCGCTTCGGGTTGGTGGGCGATGTCGATACCCAATGGTTGCAAGATACGAGCGACTGCCTCGGAAACGTTCGCAATATATGGCAGCGCTCGCCAGACTTTTGGTTGATTTGCCGTTGACTTTATGGTTGGTCCGAACAGTCTACTGCGTCCTATAAAGCCGCGGGGGTAACCGCTTGAGGTGAACATTCGTCGTAGATAGTGGAGTCCGGCTACTTTGTCGGTCGGTTCGCTGTAGTGAGTGTCAACTCTCTTGTAGAGAGATCGAACACAGCTCCATTTGTGACACAACGAGTGATTGCTGTGGTAGGACTGGACTTGCCGAGTGTTAGTGGCCTTCCTGTGGACCGTCGTTTTCGGGCTCCCGTTGACCTTACGATGAACCAGAACGCCTAGGAACGCGATCTGATTGTCGTTCTCTGTCTCCATGGTGAATTGAATATCTGAGAACACAGAGTTCAGTAGCGCGTGGAATTTTGAGACCATTTACCATTTGAGAACGACGAAAGTTTCGTCCATATACCGCGCCTAAATTTTGGCTTGTATGTTGCAAACACCAACGCCTCCAGCCTTTGAAGAACAGCTTCAGCGATGAAATCGGATAGCGATGAGTCCATCGGCGTGCCTTTGATTTGCTCGTACACACTCCCTTCAAAGGTGAAGAACGTTTGGCGGCATTATTTGAGTAGTTGCACTATGTGTTCCCGCTTAGGGGTATTTTTTGCCTCCATATATTGACTGTCGAGAGGGTCGCTGACAGTTTCAACTGCCAAACTCTTTAGGATCGAAGTGAAAAGTCAGGCTACATCGAACGATACCATGGCCTCGTCTGTGTTAATTTGTAGCCCTCTCAGTCTTTCCAGGAAATGGACTGATGAGCGGACCGTCGTACCTGAGACTGAGGTGAGGCAGTTGAGACGTCGGAACATCCATTTGGCCAGGTTAAATGTAGGTGTCCCGCACATTGGATTGGACGGAGTGGACGCGATGAGACGGAGCGGTGCAACTTCTTTGTTTATTTTGGGTAGCCCGTTGAACCCATAGCTCGTGGAATTGTGAACATTCCATGTATGATTAAGTTTTTGCAAAAAGGACTGTTTATTTTGCCGGTAACGCACAGCACACCGTCCAAATTCATGCAAATAACCCATTTTCCACATATTCCTGAGAAATCGAAATAAATCAGTGAGAAGTATTTGCCATTAGACTTCACGTAGCGTTAGTGCTCACCGGTTTCTCCCGGCTGAAAGGCGAAAACGCACAGACTGCAGCGTAGTGGTTAGTTCTTGCTACTCGAGAAGTACAACCAGCCGAGTCAGGTAGCGCCCGAAAAGTAGTTTCAGGCTCATTTAATTTATCAGGCATTGGTGGGAGAAAATTCTGCCAAACGGTCGTCGAAAGTTAACTTTCAGACAAAACACCATAAGAGTCCTGAACCAGTAAAAATGGGCGGACACGGGAATATGAACCGCCCCCATGCTACAGTTGGTTTTGCGCCACATTTCAGGGGAGACATTTATTCCTGTGTCCTGACTTTATTACGGGTCACAACCTGATGCTTTGAACTCCTGTCAGTTGTCTATTAGGCATTTTTGAGCTTAACAGTTGAACTGCGGCTCCACAATTTGCGTAAGCACGTTAAATACCTCAGATATGGGTCATTTCAGTGCCTGTTGGCCACTTCAGTTACAGGGCTCATTCATTACTTAAGTGTATTATCAGTGATGGTCTGTAAATAGTCGATATCCTGCAGTTTGCATACTAAATATGACCCCCTGCTTGTGACGTAAATACTAAAACTTAACTGATAAGTATAATTCAAACTAGTCGTAAAGTTAATTGGCTAACATATGTTTTCAATAATTCCACATCAGGCCTGTACATTTACAGGAAAGAGGAATTACCGGAAACATATGTTAGCCAATAGACTTTTCAATCGAAATATGGGAATTTTCGCAGAACTAGTCGCAAATTTTTAGAAGGGAGCAATAAGTAGAATTACTGGCTTTTAGGAGAAGGAAAGTTATGACTAAATTGTATGCCATTTCCTTGGTCGGTATTGTGCAACAGCGCACAACCATGTGTGTATACACATTGCGTCCCTTAACCGCCAATCCACCCTTTTCTTGACTTTCTTAAAAAAAACAGGCAATTCACAGGACAGCGTCCCTCATTCCTATGTAAAGCCCTACAAGTGTTACGTGAAATATGTGTTAATCGCATTGCCAATAGAGGGAGCTACATCGCACCAGTCAATCTAACTGTCAAAAGAAGAGGGGGCGTTCACCGGGAGGGGTTTATTTGAGATCCGACGTTTCGGGTAGTTTATTCGTCTACCCATCTTCAGGGACTGGGAATAAACTACCCGAAACGTCGGATCTCAAATAAACCCCTCCCGGTGAACGCCCCCTCTTCTTTTAATATGCCACCTGGGAATCGGATTTTCACTACTATTGATACAATCTAACTGTGTTTACAGGCCAGCTAACCGCGAACACCACTGTCCTTATGCACCCTACTCATGCACCTGGAAACAGTGCAAGAAATGCTCTTTGGTGAGGTTCACCTGTGATCATTTGATCTGGAATTTGCAGTAAGAGTGCACTAATTAGATTTCCTGACAATTTAGAAGGGGTGAACTACCATGTTTAATAGGAACAGGCTAATACTCTCGGTGTCTCTACTTCATCAGTCCTAATTCGCTTCACTGCCCAAATGCCAGAATCTGAATCCACGGTAGTTTTAGATAACTTACAAATGATGGTATTTCGCTCGGCAGGTGTTCAACCAGTCGTCATCCTATACCCGGTCATTTAGTAAGTTTAGATTATATCTAACGAAAAAACTGTTGAAGACCTCAGTACTGACCTAATCCGTTTCGATAGGAACGGCAAACACGTTTTATTCCCGTATTTACGTGGATCTTATGGAATTTCTTATATTACATTTTACCACAAGTTAATAAAGTCAACAAGCACATCGGTGGTAGATCTGTGGCTCACCTTGTACAGTAATAAATCTTTACCTCCCACAAGAGACCACAGGGGAGACGCTCTGGAACAACATGGGAGCCATACTGGGGCACGACACGCGATAACCGGGCTTCACAGAGTCCGCGCACGTGGATTCTGACGACGTCCACCGAGTGCCCCACAGCAGAATGGAGACAGGGACGGTGAATTGCCAGCGAATTCGTCTTTAGTGATAGTGGCCTGCGCTTCATCCACCGCGCTCCCTCCTCCTCACCCGCCTGGGTCCGGCGTCATGTGAGAGTCATGAAGACCGGAGGCGGTGGAGGGCGCAGGAGAATGGTACGGTAGAGCCCGCACTTTGGCGTTCCACTCCACAATCCCTGACCCACAACAAACACTTGGCTAGTATTTTAACCAACAACAACTATGGGGGGGCAGGGGTCCCAACGTGCGCGACGTCTGCCGGCACCTGGGTCTGCCACTGCATCCTGAAAGGTTGGCATCTGTTTTGGTGTGCATTTCGATAACGCCTGCCAAAATCCGATATGGCTCCTGTGTTTGTCCAGCGCATCTACCGCGTGGCCCGTCTGGGACACACACACACACACCAGGATTTCACACAAAGGGGGTGGGCGGGTTAGATCTCACATTTGAGAAAATGCTATGGAGGTCACATTAGGAAGGAGCCATTACAGTCTGGCTCAAGTCTATCAGGCAATCATTCCACACAAACACACTCTGGCCAGCAGGGTGATTGCGCTGAATCCCCTCATCAAGTAACTGACTGACTCAAGCAGTGAACTGCTGCGTGACAAAGGGATGAGAGAATGAGGTTGACTCTGGATATCCTATCATCACATCATCTCAGCGCGTACTCCCCGCTATAATAAATCTGGCGCTCATGATTATATTACGACGTGCTAGACGTCGAGGGCTGGAGGGCTGCCAACTGACGGGATAACTCGATCGGACGGAGATTCAGGCTTCGATGGCCCCTTCTTATCGCGGCTTCCATGGCGTCCCCACCCCAGAAGGGAGCCTTGCCGCCCCCTTATTTCAGCGGAAATGTGATCAGACGTGCCAGGCCCAGGTCGTGCGTAGCATGCGTAGACGTTCCGTTCGACTTTGTCCGTCACCGCGCTCGTGCCTACCTCCGATCATGGCGGCTATCTTGTCATCAGATGCTCAGATGCTCGAGGGAGGACAGAGTGAGTCAGGTGTGCGCAAGTCAGCTATCACTATACGAACTACTTCTTGCACACTCCACCGCTGCTGCGTCCAAACTGTGAGGCAGCCGGCTGACAACACCGTTTTGATAATCACACAATAATTAACCAGTACGCTAAATAGGGGGGGCTGCTTCCTGCTTTTAAAACGGCTAACTTTATTCTGGCTGTGCAAGGCTGGCACTGCGTGGTCCTCACAGTACACAATTTTCTTCTCTCCTCGTAAAGCCTTGATGACACCTTTGGGGACTTGTCAATGTTAAACGTGACAGAACAGGCCATGGTGCTTAATCTGCTCGAATTCAGCCGCATCCTCCCTTCAGACCTGGCAGGCCTCAACGAAAAAAAAATTGACTCCCAGCAGGATGCTGATCAACTAGTGCTTGTCAAAGACACCGATGGAAATGGACAGGTGAGTTTGTTCTAATCACTTCTGGCAGCGTTTGCGATGCGCAGGGGTGACTGCACCAGTAACGATTATCTTCTGTCCCCTTACCCTTGTTCTGAACGTCCTTCTACTTTCTGACAACCGGGTAAGGGCAGTGATCCACGCTAAAATTAACTCAGGTGACGCTCCGTTGACCATGCAAAAATCACAATGTGGAATTTATCCCTGTTGAAGGTGGGGACTCTGAATAGGGCGTAGGTGAGGGCTCGACAAATGCACGACATCAGTTGCCATAAGACCGTCCACTCATATGGAGTCCGAGTCAAACATTCTGTGGCCTGGCACATTTGAATTGGGGTCATGGAACTTTTTTGGCTTTGTTTACCACTGAGTCCAAGCCTACCTTCAGTCATCCCATCATTGTTTTGCTCTAGGAGCAACGTGGGCGAGGAGAGAGCCAGTTTGTTAGTTTCCGCGCGAAGCAGCCTCTCTGTGAGCCTCGAGCGTTGAACCCATTACATAGGCCACGCGTTTGGCATCGTCCCTTCCAACACTCCACGTTGTTGATGCGTACCAAGATACGGAAGCACAGTGCGTGACCGATCTCATGAAATGTTGGCCGAAATTCTGACATTCTTTTTTGATTAGTAAGGATTACTTAGGTGGGGTGGTTGTAATAGTGATTAGCATACGGCATAATCCTATAGCATTTCGGACTTGCCAAGGTGTCGCCTTTTGGATTCATTTCTTCTTGACCTCCTGCAGACGCTGTACGCGGTAAAAATTGACTACTTAAGTAGCATGCATTTTTCCTATGAGTTTTCGATATATATATTTACATAAAGTGTACACAAAATAAGCTTTCTTTTACTCATTTGGTAGAAAATAACATTGTCTTTGCATTTTAGGCACGAAGAAAGAGTATAACTGGGTTTTGAAAAGTTTCCAATTGTGAGATTTTAAAGACGGTGCGACGTCCATGCATACAGGACCGCACATGCCCGTTTACCACTGTTCCTAATGAAATGGACAACACAGTTCGGATTCATTGCGAAGTTTTATGAACGCTATGTGATATCTTCTCAAAGGCATAGAGGAATATATTATTTTCTTTACGCGGAAAACATGCACCTTGTTGACTGAAATCGCTGAACACTGATGCACTGGCACATCAGGCTTAAAAATATTCGGGAATTGGGAAGTTTTTTAAAACCTAAATATACACTTTCTTCGTGCATAAAATGCAAAGACAACGTTATTTTCTACCAAATGAGTGAAACGAAGCTTAGTGTTGTGCACGTTTTATATAAAATATATTTGAATTTATACGACCATCGAAAACTCATAGGACAAATGCATGCTACTTAAGTAGTCATTTTATACCGCGAGTCCAAAATGCTATAGGATTATGCCGCATGCTAATAACCATTACAACCCCACCTAAGTAATCCTTACTAATCGAAAACGAATGTCATAATTTCGGCCAACATTTCATGAGATCGGTCACTCACTGTACGTAATGTCACGGCCTCTAGCAAGCCATCGTAGTCCGAAAGCGGCTCACATTAATTCTAATGAGAAGAGTGTGCGTCGTATATGCACTGAGTTGGCCTGATCCCCCTCCCCTAATGCATCACCTGTCAGTGACAAGTGCGAGTCTGACGGACAGTAGACGGGATTAGGCGCATTGGAGCAAAAGTCTTATCGAGCACCAGAACCAGTCATTTATTCTTCTGAACTATAAATTCGCCCAGTGGCCCGTCTTGTGGAAGCCTTGTGTGATTCGTGCGCGTGAGAATCAGCAATCAGCGGGCCATCCGGCCATGCATGTGCTCCTGGCGAGGGGTGTGCGTTCAGAGGTTTGATCAGAAGATAACAAATCGACGTTTGGCCCTCCCTATGTCTAGCACAGAGTCCTTCCCCTCAAAACCGGTTACATGCGCAAAATTTGTGTAAAAATCGAACTCTAAATACATGAATATCTAACCGGAAGATGGAAGAGGAATAGGAAAACTAAATCCTCTTTCCCACCAGCGGGAAACTTCAGACAACAGCCCCGACAGGAGACAGCCATATTTGCTGAACTCCGCAATCTCTTCCTTCCCTGCCAGTTAGTCAAATTACAATAGAACACACCCTCAAGGAAAATGTACGTAAGAACCACCTTCGTGCATCAAACCTGTCTCGGAAACCATCTTTCTAACACCGGAGCTCCTTAGAATACTTCCTACCATCCACCGCTACCTTAGACGATCCACTGTGACGATCGAAGCGAAATCCGACGGAAAATTATAGCTTATGATGGACCGGTCAAACGGAGTCTCAGGTTGTAAGAAAGCACCGCAGAAGGGCATATTCTTTAGGTGCAAGCATTCTTGGACAGGAAGAGTTCGAGAAATTAACAGCTCTCCCTCTAAAGTCTGGTATTCCGATGCTAGGGTTATCGACTGTTTTATAAGGCCTTGCCGCAACACCTCTCGCTTGAATAGACTAGGGGACAAAGTAGGTGGTTTCTTGACAGTGTATTTTAATGGGGAACCGATCAGTAAGCTTTGCTATTTGATTTCCGAAAAAGGCAGTCTTACCTAAAAAGTGGTAAAATGATTTACAAGCAGTCTACCAGAAAATGAGGGTCATTTGTGCACTTGTCTGTCGTTTGATAAATAGTAAGAATTAAATTTAACATTAATTTCACTGTCAGATGCCCACCCATTAAAAGAATGGAAGTGTCTAGACGTCTCCGAGGAACGAAAATGCGTCTTGCAAGAGGACCGGAGACGGGAGAGGGCGCAGGTGGATGGCATGGTCGAGCCTGCACCCTGAAGTCCCAAGACTAGGCGCACTAGCAGGCAGTTCCGTAAGATTGTGGGACTTTTCGATGCCTAGCCTTCAGGTCCCTGTCTGACCAAAAATACGACAAGGTACGAGAGGTAGTACAGTTCCATTGCTCTGTAAAGCGTTTTAGGATAGAAAGTGAAGTCTACGTTCGGAAGTTTAATAAAAAAACGCAGGCATAGAATTTCTCATAGGGAGCGGCTTGGGACGAGCATGCCAGCGTTTTAAGGAAACATTTTTGTGATGTAAACGTGGTACGCAATAGCTTTTTCATAGTTTTCGACAAGCAAAGCAGAGCATGTCAATATAAAGCGCCTAGGGAGTTCACGAAACCAATGTCGACTGAAGAAACCATTTGAGGTAAGCGGCATCCAGTTAGAGTTAAATCACGGTCCCTCCTCCCCAATAGAATCCTGCCCCAAAATTCCCGCGTTATGCCAGCTGTGAGGATATGTCGAAAAGCAGTGTAAGAAAAGGAAACGAAATCACCAAACTTAAAAGAATGAGGTTACTAAGCTTCCCATCTTTGCATTATAGGTCAGGAGTGTAGGGACCTGCCTATTACAGGGGCTTTTCGCTAATCTCCGGTGAGATTAAGGTTAGCGTTAGTGTCGGGGTTATGGCTTGGGTTACCGTTGGGGTTGGGATAAGAGATGATTTGCCGTTTCCAGAATCTTGCGTAAGACCACCTGTAATGCTGGCGGAGGAAGGTTCTATTCCCGTGCCTAATCTTTGTGCAAAATAACGCATGATCGATTGGCTTTGCCGAAGTTCATGCGTAAGCTAGTACCAGAGCTACCTAAATTAACCCGTTAGAACCCATTACGGGTTTTAGAAAAACCCCATCATGCCACACGACGCTGGCCATGAAATGGTCAGTTTGCAGTATGTTACTTTACTGCTACTGTCACAACCTCGTTAGGGTTGAACCCTTAGAGCTATGGGCCGATCAGAAGAGGAACTGCTGTCGGCAAGAGCCTCAATGAACGCCGCTTCAGATTTGGATATTTTCATGGAATAACTTGAGGTAGAACACGAGTACGGGTACCGGTAGCCTTCAGTAAAATTCCAAGAGGTCAGGGTCAAGGTTAGGGTTACGGTCAAAAGTGGGGCTAGTTTGAGGGTTAAGGTCGGAAAACGGGACTAGATGTGCCTTGGAATCTAGAATCAAGCCACCTGTCAGCAAAAGTAGGATGAAGGAACCCAATTAGCTGTCAACAGACTGTGGATCGTGTTATACGGGAATTATTTTAATGGGGGGGAGTTTACGGATGGAGTAGTACGCCAGGACAGTAAGTTGACAAAGCGCAGAAAAACACAGAAGACGGGCGAAAACAATGCTTTCGATTCAACTGATGAATGTATGCATATATGGTATCCAGGTGGATATTCAATAGTGTCTCATTTTGAATGAATGCCTGGCCATCGAACAACTGCTATCCCTCAATTCATGCTCATTTGATCTCCGTTTTTTCGTCCCTTACTCTCGGATACAACCGACATTTATCAGAACTTAACTGGATTTCTCAAGTACATACATCAGCACACGATCCACAGTCTTCCAACAGCTAATCGGGGTCCTTAACCCTACCGTTGCCCACCTGCCATACCGAGGGGTGCCGATTCCTGTGCCTCGTCTCTTATGACACTCCCAACCCGGTTCCGGTTTTCTTTTCCAAAAGTGATTTTTTGTTGGTTGAGTAACTGACCGTAAGAATTTTTTCAGTTGCTAACAGCTACTCGTCTGGTATAAATCAAAGTCTGACAAATTCTTCCATGCCGTCCACTCCATTACATTAACGCTGAACTATATCGAAATATTTTGTCGGATGATTAGGAGAGCGCCATCGCCAGCAGCGCCGTAAGTGTGTTCTTCAAAAATATGACAAAAATATGCAAACAGCAGGCCCGGCTGATATCCGAACAATGATCATCGATGCTCGGGGTCTTCTGGTCATTTGCCCAGCAGGTCTGACAGCTGAGCTACCGGTCCATGTCGTCGGCTGTGATTGAAGACACTCAAAGGGGTTTATCAGTGACATTCACATAACTGGACCTAGATCCTAGAACTTTCTGCCATTTGATTGGTCAATGACGATAAATACGCCGCAGCTGGTTTTTCCAGGATCCTTTGTTCAATCGATCTGGTCTGCCGGATTACCGACCTCCTACAAGGGCTCGATAATGAACGCAAGGACAAATGAATCGCTCGTAGTCCGCTCTGAAATTGGGTCAAATCAGAAAATGCTGGTCTTATGTGACATCTGTGGCTTCAGTGCGGGATGCGGTGGCCGACCCAGTTGCCGGCAGACTTCCCGCATCTTGGGACACCTGCCGCCCCCCAGTGTTGTTATTGGTTAAAATCCTGGTCATTTTCTGTGGAGTGGAACGCCAAGGTGAGAGCTCGGCCATGCCATCCACCTGAGCCCTCCCCCGTCTCCGTTCTTTTTGACTCTGTCTTACCATCGGGTCCAAGGGGGAGGGAGGAAGAGAGAGTGCGGTAGATGCAGTGCTAGTCTACATTCACTATAAATTAAATCACGCGGAAGTCACTGTGCCTGCTTCAACTTGCTGCGGAGCACACGGTGGACATCGTCGGATGCGACAGTCGAGCTGTCGTCTATGGTTTTCGCACTACCTGAACTGCACTATGCTGTTGGACTAAAGTGTAGCATTGCCACAAAAATGAAATACAGAGCTCCAACTATTGAAAGACTTGAATTTGATTATCCAAAGCATTTTGCCCCTGGAGACGCAGTTAAAACGGCGAGCTGCCGAAGTTGACTGAGGCGGCGCGGAGAGTCCTACGCCACAACAGGGGGATAAGGTCAACTGGAGTAACTCCGTACTGCTTCCTTGTCTGTAAATTCATGGAACCCTTTACATATATGGCAATTGCCTCGCTTGCCTTGTAATACAAACGTGTCTAAACCAGGCTTCGAGGTGTGAAGCACTATCCATGCAGTCCAAACGCTTGTGACGTCGGCAAGTATGGACTACATTCCCGCCACTGAGGGTAAACAAAGCCTCTTCAAATTACCACTACCCCCTCCCTCTCTCTCTCTAGGTCATGCGGAAAGCCAGTCTACTGAAGATTAGACACATGGAGGAGGTGACAGAAAGGCAACTCAAGACCTTCAGACGCTCCTCACACGTACGAAGAAGCCTGCTCTTTCTGCTCTTCCTGGCCTACCTCTTCGCCAAGGGTTTCTGCGTCGCTCTGCACATAACCACGAGGACGGATGAAAGTGTCTTCCAGAACGCGCTTGTTTCAGTCTTAAGACCGGAAACGTGAAAAAAAGCTATCAGTCGATTTTTGTCGAACCATCCTGTCAAGTTAAGATAAAAATGATACTATTCCACTACTGCTTACAACTATCTTGTTATAATAGGGGTGTGGAATTCTTTGCTGGCAAAGTGACGCGTATAAGCCAAAACAGATTTCGGTGTTTATACGCGTCACTTTGCCAGCAAAGAATTCCACAGTACTCAACAATGGATACCCTGCACAAAGAATTCCTTTGTTATTGTTCGAGCAGATCGGATTCCCAGCTCAAGGTCAGAATACAAAACAAGTTAATTAAAAGAACGCCGATCGCGCTCAAAAAAGGTTACAAAAGGGGAAGGGGAATGTCAACAGGGGCCAAATGTGGAAGCACTTGAGAGGAGGGCGTGGAGAATTCCAAGCGTTGACCAGCTGGATACAACAAGGAGTCAACGGTTTTCTTCTTCGGGAAGGCGTGATGGGTCGGCACGGAGTGTGTGGACATCCCCATGTGGTAAAGTTGGCCTCCCGCTAAATTGCAGTGAGCACCTATTTCCCTGTCCTAACTTCAATCCTGGCTCTAATCTTAAACCTGGAGATTAGGGTAGGTCCACCTGTAATACGGGGGTTCATATTTCCCTGCCCAACTTAGATTTGATGCAGACGGATGGCCTTAGTGATCCCGTGATAATCTATAAGGTGAATAATTTGCCCTAGGACCCGCTGTCTCTGATTGTCACGCACGAATTTGACTTCGCGAGCGTGCGGATAATGCCGTGAGCTAGCAATAAGACCAGATTGGGACTGATGGAGGGCTGGGTGTCTGATATCAAATCAGTCCACGGACTCGTTACTATGGTTTTTCGACCGTCGCATCCGACGATGTCCACCGTGTGCTCCACAGAAAGGTGAAACAGGCATGGTACCTTGAGAGGCACTTACCACACTCTCTCCTCCACACCTGGATCCGGTGTCAAGACAGGATCAAGAAAACCAGGGGAAGGGCGCAGGTGGATGGCGTGGCCGAACCCGCACCTTGGTGCATCACTCCAAACCCACTGGTCCACAACAAACACTTGACTAGTATTTTGACCAACAAAAACAACAGAAAGGACGTGGATGACTGGGAAGCCATGCACAAAACCTGTAAATACAGCGGGATCGTAGGCACATCTACCGCCAGAGAACCGCCAGGGCACGCCAGACTGCGAGGGCTACGGTTTTCTGATCATGGCCTAGAAGTGTGACATCCAGCCCTGCAATTGCCTGGACCATCACCCTTCAAAGGCTGGGTAATCAGTCAGTCAGCGACTGAAGGGCACTGCCCATTAAGTAACACACACTACCCACATGCGTGAGAGTGCAGAGGTCACTTTAAGAGGGGGCGGTGACAGCCTTGTTCTCGGCTCACCAGTCCGCCACTCCGCACATATACACACACAACTGGGCAGACGGCGTGGACTGAGTTGGGGCGTCAGTGGGCTGCCTTCCGAGCCACGGCGCTCGACGCATCGTCTTCGTCTCAGACTCCGACCGCACATGCAGCAAGGGAGCTGCATGGCGAAGGGGCCGAAACGCACGCTTCCCACTTGCGTGGGTGATGATATTTGGGTGCTTGTGGCGGGTGATGTTGATGTGCGGTGAGATGCTGGTAATGGAGACTGTGATGGTGTGGTGCAGCCGGCGGTTGGCTACCGCAGGTTATCGTGGACGCGCATGTGGCCTAAATGAACCATCCGGTGCGTTAATGTGCGAGGGCAGTGTGGACAGTGGAGGCGCATGCGGCGAGTGTAGGTTGGTGTTCCAGGCACTGGCTTACCAGTCTCTGTACAACGGATTCAAAGTGACCGACCGGGCCGATGTGAGAGTTGAATGTACGGGGACAGTGTGGGCATGAGAAGTCGGCGGCGTCGGTATCAGGCTCGGTAATGGTGATGGTGGAGCTCGTGGTGGTTGGCGCGCTGGGCGACAGGAGGTGAGATGAGCTGAGAATGGCAGGTGTGCTGAATGTGCGATGAGTATAGGTTGGTGATCCAGGCACTGGTTTTCCAGCCTCCATGTGACGAATTCGCAAGTGACTGACCAGGTCGATGTGTGAGGTGAATGTGAGATCGCAATGGGGACAGGTATGAACAGAGTTCACATCGCCGGATGTGGGGTATTGGTGATTTTTGAAGTTGGTGGGACGTCAGACCTCGTCCCATCGTTGGGAATAGCGCATGAAGTCGTGTTGGTGATGATGCTGGCAGCTGCGATCATTGCAGGGGTTGGGACAGCGGTAGTGTGTTTGGCGGTGACGGGGGTGGTGGTCGGCGCGGGGTTTGCGGCAGGGGCGAGAGTGGGAGAAGAAGCAGGCGTCGAGTTTATGGCGTATTGGATCCGGCGTCCAACGAGACCGGTTCGTACGCGGAATGCGCGTTGGCAGCGCGGACATGTTGGAGGCGGAGGATAGTAGACATTGCGGCAGCGAGGCACTTGTGATTTGCGAGCCTCCCGCTGGGCCTTGGCGGCGGCGATCCGATTTGCTCTGTGATTGACTGCACCAGTTTTCAATTCTCTTCTCCAGGTTGATCTGTTCTGGGGGAGGTCTTTTCCGGTCTCTGGACTGATATGCAGTCGCTTAAGATAATTTTTCAATGTGTCCTTGTAGCGTCGTTTTGTGCCACCCGGTCGGCGAGCATCCGGTAGTGACATCACCGTAGATAGACGTCTATCTTCCATCCTCCAGAGATGGCCGCTCCAGCGTAGCTGCAGTTACTCCAACATGGCGTGAATGCTAGGGATGCTGATCCGCTCTAGGACTTCTGCTTCTGGAACCCTGCCTTGCCATCTCAGATTTAGTATTCTGCGAAGGAAGCTCAGATGTAAGTGGTCGAGTTTCCTGGCATTGCAGGAGTAGTCGTTCTAAATCTCCGCTCCGTAGAGAAGTGCGGTCAGGACGATGGCCTTCAGTTTGGTCTTCAGTTGGAGGCCGAGGCGGTTACGCACGGAGTTTTGTAGCCGGCTGAAGGCTTGTATGGCTTTGGAGATCCGGTTGGCCACCCTGACTTCGATTCTGATGCAGAAAGACATTGTGCTGCCTAGGTAGTTGAAGTTATACACGGCCTTCATTTGAACACCGTTGACGCGGATGCGAGGGACACCGTATACAGCGGTCGATGACTGTTGATACATGTTCATCATCTTGTCCGTACTGACGTCAGTCCGAAGTGGGCGCGGCCGGAGGCGAAGAGATCCACGCTCCGTTGCATGTCCTCTTCGATCGTACTGCTGAGTGTGCTACCACGCCCTTCGTTGGCGCGGCTACTAGGTACGACCCAATTCCCAGCCAGGGACGCACGCCGTCACGACGCCGTGATACGGCGCGGACCCAGCCATATCGTGAACACAACCCCCTCCCCCTCCCTTCCGCTAACTACAAAACTGGTCATTTGATGTTGCACTTATTGTCCCAGTAATCGCCCGTTCACCTTCTTTGCAACAAGAACCTAGGGCTCCTCCATTGTGGCAAGAGCACTGAAGTTGGAAGAGACATTCGCAATAGTGGAAGATTTCGTTTTTGGGTGTGCTTTGAGCGTAAAAATCATCAGACCAGTCCCTATTAGCAGGAGAAGACCAAACGTATCAGAAGGGGTGAGGGGACGAGGGGGAATTTATCGTGCGCAGAACTGCGTCGCTGTGCCCGGCAGTAATTTCTAGCCAGGTCAGAGCATGTTCTAACGGTGGTAAGTCGAGCCCGAGGGAGAGTGCGTGTGTGTGCTTGTAACGGCGGTTTGTGAAGCTGGTATGAGTATCATATGTCCGAGTGGCTTGTTTTATTATACAAGGTAAGAGTGACTCCAATTGTCTGAATGCTCGCGTTACAGCCAAACAGGCCGCAAGTTTACCGAAACCGCTCGCGGTGAAGTTGAATAATCCTGACGTAACAGCACATTGAGCAAGGACGGTGGGCGTCGCAGTGATGTTATCTGGCATATAATAGGGATAGTAAACTACTTCTTAATTCCTATGGATCTGGAAGACATTTGCGATGAGGAAGTTGGAAACAGAGAGGTTAAAAGCAACGTGCGATCCATTTAAGCAGGTCGAAGCTCGGGCAACGGTAGGGTGAAGGACCCCGACTAGCTGTAGGTGGACTGCTGAGCGTGTGCTGACGTATGTGCTTGTGAAACCTAGTTTGGCACTTATGACTGGCAGTTGTACCCATGAGCGGGGAAGCAAAACCGGAGATCAACTGAGCATGAGTCGATGTAAATCATAAATGTTTGCAAGGCTGAGGACTCAGTTCTCCGAAGGTCAGGGACTCTTTCAAGATGGAACGCCTTGGAACATGCAGCTGGAAACCATATCTGCATAAAATCATCATTTTACTCAAAAGCATCGTTTTTGTCACCGACCGTCTTCTGTGTTTTCCTGCATTTCGTCACCTTACTTCCCGGCGTAAAGCCTCCATTACCACTGTTACCGTACGAGATGATCCAGAGTATATCGACAGCTAATTGAGGTCCTTCACCCTACCGTTGCCGAAGTCCGAAATCCCTTTAAGCTCCCTAATTCGAACAGTACAGAGGCTGAGAACGACTCAGGTGAGGATAACCAAACTATCAGCAGTGTTGCGCAATAAAAGTCATTTAAGCACTACCCAAATTTGCAGTTTATCTGATTGCTTGAAAGTTTTGGCAGCAAAAGGTGCCAGGACGAACACTGAGCTTATCGGGGCGGCTAAAGCCGTGGGCGGCCCCTAAGTATCACAACCTCGGGCCGGGTGGGTAGTGGGAAGAGGAGAAATCAGACGACAGTAGAGAGAAAGGAAGAGTAAATTGCGCTGTGTAGAAAATAAGCAAAAAAGAAATTGGTGCATGTCGGTGGTCCAAAGAGAGGCGCACAAACTTAGCGCCCGGCGTAGGCGTCGGAATGTTTTAAGTGAGGACAAGGCCGCGTCAGGCTTGAAGATAATAAGTCTAAATGCAGGCAGTTTCTCGGTTTCAGGGATTGGCCAGACTCGATGGGAGCACCATAGTGGGCTCCTGAATATCAGGCGGGCGACCGCGTACGCGCAAGTATGCGCCAGACAGAGGTGCAGGGGTATTGCAGGCGCCCCCACTGACCACTGGTCGAGTTCTTGGCCAATTCAGATGGCGATGATGATGATGATGATGATGATGATGATGATGATGATGAGGAGGAGGAGGAGGAGGAGGAGGAGGAGGGGGAGGATGGCGGTGGTGTTGGTGGTGGTGGTGGTGGTGGTGGTGGTGGTGGTGGTGGTGGTGGTGGTGGTGGTGGCGGCGGCGGCGGCGGATCAAACTCAAAAAGCACAAACAGGTATTTGGGAACAGACCCTTTTTCCTACAGCAGTTGCAGCGATTACTCTCCAAAGTACAGAGTTGGGTATCGAAAGCACAGTGAGTGACCTATCTCATGAAATGTTGGCTGAAATTCTGAAATGCGTTTTCTATTAGGAAGGATTACTTGGTCGTGGTTGTAATACTGATTATCTTAGGGCATACTCTTATAACATTTCCGACTTGGCAGGATATTGGCTTTAAAATGCACTTCTTTTCAATCTCCTGTAGAAAGCATGCTCGATACAAAATGACTACTTAAGTAGCATGCGTTTTTCCCATTGATTTTCGATGGTCTTGGAAATTCAAATATATTTTATCGAAACCACAAACAAAAATATGCTTCCTTTTAATCGCTCAATAGAAAGTCACGTTTTCTTTATATTTTATACTTAAGGAAGAAATATAATTAGGTTTTAAAAAAGTTTCTAATTATGAGACTTTTTAAGACCGCGAAAGGTCCATTCACATAGCCTCGTACCTGGCCGTTTACCACTGCTCCTCATGAAATGTACAACATGGTCCGCATCCATTACAAAATTTTATGGACTCTGTATGATATCTCTTTAATGGCATAGAAAAATATCTGATTTTCTTTACGCGGAATGCATGCACCTTGCAGACTGAAATTACTAAGCGCTAATGCAACGATTGATCAGCCTCCAAATTATTCGGCAATTGGAAAACTTTTTTAAAACCTAATTATATTCCTTTCTTAAGTATAAAATATAAAGAAGACGTGATTCTCTTTTGATTGGCTAAAAGAAAGCATATTTTTGTTTATGGTTTCTATAAAATATATTTGAATTTCCAAGACCATCGAAAATCAATGGGAAAAACGCATGCTACTTAAGTAGTCATTTTGTATCAAGCACGCTTTCTACAGGAGATTAAAAAGAAGTGCATTTTAAAGCCAATATCCTGCCGAGTCTGGAATGTTATAAGAGTATGCCACAAGATAAGCAGTATTACAACCGCGACCAAGTAATCCTTCGTAATCGAAAACGCATTTCAGAATTTCAGCCAACATTTCATGAGATAGGTCACGCAATGTACGTACTCAAATAACCTCGACAGAGTTTTGTTGCACAAGCATTTGGATGTCATACAATAGTGAACAGATAGGGTTATTGTCCAGAAAGAGAGTCCAGCTTAAATACTTGTTCCTGGCTTATCAAAGGTAGGCCAGGTTTTTGCATCATGTTGTAAGAAGAACTATAGCGCTCAGGAAGTCAGATCAAAATGTTCGCCGATAAAAACTGGAGCGCAGAGTTGCGGTGAAAGCCTCTGTGAGAGAAATTGCACATGGAGAAAGCATATGTATTTTGTTTATTTGCATTGCAGTTTACATTCCTCTAATTTAACTCAGCCTCTGATGGTGGATTCGAGCGTGGATTCGGAACGGCAGGCAACTGTGTCTCCCTCATGCTGAATGGTAGCTGGCTGGAGAAGAACTGCACAGTGCCAAGAGAGCTGCTGGCGAAAGGCTACGGCACTAAACCAGCAACCAGAGCCGGGAATAGGATGACTGTGCAGACTGATAATGCAAAGCAGACGAGGGATACATGTGTGCATGTGTAGGGAAGTAGCCTCAATTAGCATATCTCCAGGTGCACGTTGGTCGAAATGATCAACATTCTTGCTTTCGCCTGCCATCAAGACAGAATGTTCGCAAAATTTTGCAGCCGGAGCAAGAACAACAACTGCCCGCTTTCAGTAAAAGCGTCAGACATTGGAAAAGAAGTCACATTTCACGGAAAATTATTTTAACACTACCAATGCCGGAGTAAACTCCCTTTCAGGGACTGCAGGATGCCTTAAGTCGCTGGATACTTCTCAAAAAATGACGCCTTTTGAGGCAATGGACTATATACTTCTGGTAAGAGATGAAGTCGGAAGGACCATAGTCAATGCTCTTTGACAATCCCACTTATTGCAATATTGTACTGTAGATTTTACATGGGTTGGACAGACTTATAGCTAATCTGTCGCGGCAGCTTAAGTCACAGGCAGATCATAACCTCTACGAACTTAAGATCTGTTCGGGAATAGAAAAAGGATTTGGACGCGTCCGGTGCCGCGGTAGCGGTTCCATTTCCCCCGCAGTGACAGTGGGGTAGCCGTCACAGCGACTTTAGTAGGGCAGGTCTGAGTCGACCCTGACAATGATAGGTTCGCTTGCATAGCTTTGATTGACCGAGAACCAGACTGCCATTGGTACGTGCGCAGGGGTACGCACGAGGTGCAGTGCTGTAAAAGACACTCGTAGCAGAGACACAACAAATACTCCTCCCCTACCTGAAATTGTTTTGTGACAGTTCGACTGTCGTATACGACGGTGTCCACCGTGTGCTCCACAGCAGGGTGAAGCAGGCGCTGTGACTTGTGTCTGATTTAGTTTATAGTGAATGTAAGCTTACGCAGAATTTACCACATTCTCCCCTTCTCCCCCCTTGGACCAGGTGGCAATACAGGGTAAAGAAGACAAGAGGTGGGCGAGGGTGCAGGTGGGTGGCGCGGTCGAGTCCGCACCTTGGCGTACCACTCCACACCCTCTGGTGCACACAGGAAATGACCTGGATTTTGACCAACAACGAAAAGGGGCTGGCGCGCCCGGAGCCGCACCTGGGCGTGCCGCCACACCCGGTTCGAATCCCACGGGGTGGGAGCGCCATAAAGGCCACATTATGAAGGAGCCATTGCAGCCTGACTCTTAGATCACCAGTCGGCCGCCCCACACAAACAAACAACACTGGGCCGACTATGAAGTCCAAATTATCCCGTCAGTCGGCAACCTTTCGAGCCACAGCTTTTGGCGCACGTGGGTATCTTCAAGCGCAACGGTTTTTTTAAAGTGAGAAAAATGCACTGAGTCGTCGACCTCACTCGCCCTTCCCATTCTCGGGCCCAAGTCACTGTCCTAGCCGGTCAATTGACAGACGCGGAGTATGGGCGCGGTGGCTGACACATCTGGTGACCTTTTCTACTCTCAAGACATACACGGTCTGCCCCCCCCCCCCCCTCCAAACACAAACGCCAGGATTTCACACAATGGGGATTGGGCGGCATGCTTATCACATGCGTGAGAGTGTCACAAATCACTTAAGAAGGAGTCGTTTCAGCCTGGCTCTCAGCATATCTGTCCTCACTCCAGATAGATAGACAAACAGGCAGACAAACAGACAGACAGACAGACACACATACTCACACTCACACACACACACACATACACACAACTGGGCAGACTGCATGGACTGAGTTGGGCGTCAGTCAGCAACCTTCCAAGGCACGACGATCGACACACCGTGATAGTCTCAGACTCGAATAACACATGCAGTTGAAGAGCCGCATGGAGACGGAGCAGAGACGCACACTTCCCACCTGCGTGGGAGGTGGCAATTGGATGCTTGCGATTGACGATATTGTGTAATGTAGGTGGGGGAAGATGTAATGCTGTGGTTTAACCGGCAGTTGTCTACTTCAGGTTTTCGTAGATGCGCATGTGGTCTAATAGGCCCATGCGGTGGGTGAAGGTGCAGATGTAGTGAGAGCAGTTGAGGCGGGTGCGGGGAGTGTAGGTGGATGCACCATGCACTGGTTCGCCGGTTACCATGCGATGGATTTGCAAGCGACTGACCAGGCCGATGAGTGAGGTGAATATACGGAGACCGCGTGGGCAGGATAGATCGGTGGTGTCAGCTTCGGTTTCAGTGATGTTGGCGGCAGTGGAGCTGCTGGTGGTGGGCGCGGCGGACAGTGATGCGTGAGTTGGGATAGGTATGGCAATAGACCTTAACCACTTTCTCACTTTCTGTTCTAAACGCCCTATATCCCACCCGCCAGCACACGAACCCCGCATACATTTGCAGCTCTTCGTCTGGCGACTGTGTATTGTAAGGATGTCCTGTATGTTTGATCAGGCTCTGGGTTGCCCTTTTTACTTTCCCACGAACTGGAGTAAATTCTTCGAAGCGCAGCTTTTTTCGCTTGCTCTGGAAGCTGTTATGAATATTTTGGCTGAAATCCATCAGGTTCTGTTAACTTACTGTGTAATTTTCGAAAACTACCAACAGGACGTCAGTGGCATGCAAATACTGACCAAACTCTTGACCATAATGTCACAAAGTTAATATCCGCGAGATTAAGCCTAAGGGAATTGTATAAGCTCATAATATTCGAAAATATGTCGAAGTTAACAGCACTTTTTCAGATCTTTTCAGATTTTTTTTCAGATTTTTTCCAGATTTTTTCAGATTTTTTTAGGATTTAAACTTTTAGTGCGTTGACCGGAAAGAACTCCTTATATCCTACGGAGTCCGCGCTCTTTTCATTTATTCGGTGGATTATTAAGCCACTTCCGAAATTATTCTTAACCGGGTATAATACGGTAAAGTAGACGAAAATGCCAGTGACCTCCGCTCAGCGATGTATTCCATAGCAACCCAACACTAGACTGACTTTAAAGAAAGTCCTGTTATCTTTTTTTGGAGCTTTCGTATATTATTTGGTATACGTTGCCTGAAACCATGGCAACGCATGACAACACCATACATCGTCAACACATTCAGATTTTAAAACAGGCTATTAGCGCTATGAAGCCAGCTCTGAAGGGCAGATGCACAATCCCCTTTTACTATGATAACCCACAAGAGAGCCACGGTAATAAACAAACAGTGGGCGTGAGATGATACAAAACTTCTCACGCCCATTTTTCACCTAAAGATACATAGTCAGAGTGGCCCACTATTGAAATCACTATGAAAAGTGGTTAACAGGAAATGCGATACTACTATTTTCGAACGGTAAGTAGCCCGGTAGATGCCGTCGGAGAAAGATCAACACGGAGGAGACTCGAATCCCGGGCAATCTGGAGAACAGACAGCCTGCTATCAACTGTGCAACTATACAAGACCCAAGTAACGGGTGCACAAGTTAAATCAGGCTCCGAAACTTGTGAGACACTAGCGGATATCGTTATTTAAACTTTAAAGAAGGAAATATTACCTATATATGTTATTACAACAGTATGCATCACGGAACGTAGTATTCGTCATCAGCCAGCCATACCCAATCCCAGGATTTTTCCGCACCCGACCCTCTAAGCCCTGATATTTGACCATCAGACGTTAGTACATCTAACGTTCTAACCATTGAACCGGGACTCGTTGTCCTTTTTGTTGCCATCGGGAATACTGACTTAGGTTGGCAGTACCTCCACCGATTGGACTACGCGACATGCTCGACCCGTTGTGTCCCGGGGCTCGATGTAGAATTCTTGAAGGTAGTCGAACAGTGACCAGAAATTTATGTTGAAATGTGTTCCGATAAAGATAAGGGAAGCTGAGATGGCCATTTCCAGCTTATTAACTGTTGTCAGCTGCACCTGAGCCTCAAACCCGCATTCTTTCACCATCTAATATTATGAGTTTCAAAGCTCTAACTGACAGTTCGTCCGTCGATTTCGACGATGACCACCGTGTGCCCCACAGACTGCATTGTGGGAGCAGGGACGGTGACTTACGCAGGGGTTTATAGTGCCAGTAGACTTGCGTAGCATCTACCTACACTCTCTCCTCCTCC
>CACRXP010000953.1:134688-151385 GCA_902702965.1 Spirometra erinaceieuropaei | reverse complement strand
CTGAGCAGAGCCCAGCTACGTGGAGCCACAGGTGAGAGTTGAGTGCCAGCAAGTGGACGCTAGGCGTAGTCTCACCTGCAAGCAAGTGAGCGACCACTACGACCTTCACGTGAACCCACCGCTGACACCCCTACACCCCTCAAAGCTCTAACTACCGAACCGTGGACTTCACAGTGAGGCTCAAGACACACAGGGATGGGCATGTCCCGTAAACTGATCGGTGAACGATTTTCCAACACGAGTTAATATGTACCAAATTAATTCACATTCGGCATTCACTTGATAGTTTCTGACCGAGTCTTCCCGGTTCTCAGAAATAAACACATTCGGGAAACATGTGCTAAATAAGAAGTGTGAATTTAATCAGCTGATTTTAGATCCCTTTACATGATCAAACATGCGAAGGATATGTCATCTCATGTAATTTTAACCAAAATTCTGAAACATGTCCTCGACTCGAAAAGACTACTTAAGCAGGGCTGTAATACTAATTAATTCGTAGTAAAATGCTGAAACATTTCAATTACGCCAGGATACCGGCCTTCGAATGGGCCTCTTTCCAGCCGTCTACAACAACTACACTCTGGTAATAATGACTACTTCAGTAGTATGAAATGTTTTGCTGATTTTCGACGCCCTTATGAATTCAATTATATTTCATAGAAAACATTCACGAACTGTGCGTTTTTTACATACATGGTAGCAAAGTACGTCTTCTTTACATTTTATACACAGAGTAAAGATATCTCCTGGCTATAAAAAGTTTATAATTATGAGATTCTTCAAGACCGTGGAACATGCGTTTATGCAACATCGTTTATTAATACTTCGCATAAGTATTCGACCTGGCTCACGTCAATTAAACGCTTTTATATGTGCCATATTACATCTCCCTAACGGTATAGATAAATGTGATATTCCCTTGACGGAATGAGTTTAACATTTAGTTTGAAAAACCAGAATGCATGTTCGACGGTAGGTGGGGTATAAAATCATTCGGGAATTGAAAGGATTGAAAAACTGAAAGATGCTCTCGCCTCAAGAGGAGAATTTGAAGAAAACGTAGTCTGCTATCAAATGAGTACATGGGGCAGTATTTTTGTGAATCATTTCTATAGAATATAATCGGATTTATAAGAGTACCAAAAGTCAATGTAAAATTTCGTACGAATGAGGTAGTCATTTTACGAAATGTGTTTTTCCAGACGGCTGAAAAGAAGCTCATTCAAAAACCAGCAGCCTAGCGTGACTGAAATGTGTTAGGATTTTGCTGCGTGATGATCCATATTGCAACCCTGCTTAGGTAATCTTTTCGAATAAAAAGCATATTTCAGAATTTTGGTTGGTATTTCATGAGATAGTAATTGTGAGAAAACCCATGTGAAACTCATTTCTTGTACTCACTTTGGAAGGAGGGAAAATCCTAATGTAAGTATTCACGAACGTTGCAAGTTTACTATGTTTTTTTAAAGTAGGCAACGTTATGTGAATCTGCTCTACTGCTATATAAAAGCATCTTGAGCTTTTGCCACGTAATCACAAATGGCACTTTAAAATTTATTTCGGTGAAAAAGTATAGCGGGCAGCTTTAGAGCCTTAGGAATCTGTGAAAATACATGGAAGTATGAAGCAATTACTCTTACTGCCAGGTAAAAACAATAGCTCTGTAGAAAAAAAGAACCGAAAGAAACAGCTTCTGAAGGTCAAAGAGTGTGTGCTGCGCGTCCTTCAACATCTGACGCATCTTTCGCACCAAATGCATGCACATCTCGCAAAATGCCACCTGCACTTGAAAAACGCACAGTTCGGTTGACAGGTTCAAGCCTAGGGAATGCTTTATTATACAAGTGCAACCATATCTAGACGCTATGAGACTAATTCTGCCAGTGGATTAGAGATAGTTGGAGCCTACAGTTTTCTGTTGAAATTCCAAAACCCTCAGCAAGCGCTCACATTTCAGCTGCTCCATAGTTTTATCTTGCCCAAAATGCCTATACAAAAGCCCTTATAAACTGGTGCGCCCGCATTCAGCTCCCGGGGGGCAGCGAAATGGCACACACTGCTCTATTTTAAGAACTTTTTGGAGGCATCGGAGAGCCCCGCTACTTAGCTGATTATTGGAGTCGCTCAAGGCCTCAACGCAACGGAATCATGAGAATTACGGACCACTGAAACTTCAATGAGCAGTCTGAGGTAGTGTGGCGTACTCCGCACCAAAACTGTTTCACAGATGAAACCGAAAACAAACTCGCAGTACATTCGAACAGGGTGATCAATTAGCACAAAAGACTGGTCACACCTTCGAACTGGGACACGAGTTCAATTTCGCAGTCGGCACGATTTTTTTCTAAACCCGCTAGTATGATGAGCTGGGAGTTGATTGAGGCATGTACCACTGTCAGCCGATGCAGTGATCTTACAGCCGGATACAGGACCCTGAACGACTATCTTCCGACCTGCGGCACTTGTTTTTGACCGGTTAGAATAACCAATATCTTATGCAATGATACCCAAATTAGGCAGACCCATTCAATAATCGAAGTGAGTTGTCATAGAGCAACAAAATTTTAAAAAACCAATGAATAGTAGTCATAAGGGGGGTCAAAAGTATTCAGACATGTCAAACCTATGAGTAATTAGAGCTAGGAACCATAAAAAAGGGGAAAAGGGACGGAATCTGCCGGTGAGTAACGCTTGTATTTCGCCCCTGTAACGCGACGTGGCAGAATGCGGGCACGAACATGTGGGGCTTACCTGGGCCAGGATTACTTGAGGACTTAAAACAACCCTCTCAGTCCACTGCCTCTGCCATCGTAAGCATCCACTGACGCGGGAACTTGAATTGGCTCGCCGGCAATATGAGGAATAGCTCCTTCTTTCTGGACGTCTACAGTCCGTTTTTGAGGGAAGTTCTTCCACACACCTCACGATAAACTTGTCGGGAAAGTCATATTCTCCCCAAGGGCTTTGTATATAAGCCAGTTCGCTCCCCGGAATATCCGAAGTGCATATTCTCCTCATCTGGTTAGTTAGGCACCGGATATAACTTCGTTTCCAAGTTAAAGGAACAGTATGGTATAAATTTGTAAGCTGTCCTGTCCAAACCAAACCTCCCTCGCTTATTCTGGTGCAATCGTCACCTCGGAGTTAGAAAGTCTCAAAAACAAGTAAATGGTGCCAATGCCCGATTGGTCTACCTCTCCACGACGTATATCTTGAATTCGAATACTTTCATTTACCTGGGATTAATTGTAGTAACGCGCGAACTCTGAAAAAGTGGTTTGTCTAAAACGTGTCATCAGGCACGAAAGCACTTAAGAGCCAACCTATAGCTAACTGCCTTTCCATATTCGGAAAGAGGAAACAAAGTTTCAAACTTGTGCTATCATTTAGAGGTAAGGATAATGTGTACGACCCAAAGGTAGATGGCGGATGCAAAATATACCCTAACATTCAGTGTGATTGTAAACATCACTCATTATTCACCGTTCCCATTGTTTGAAACTTCCTTCCCTTCCTGACTTAATGTAAACGTTCCAGCGATGCTTTATTCAAAGTCTGCTATTTTTAAAAAAATGTTTTTTTGCATATTTTTTAATTATCGCACTCACTCTCTCTGCCAAATGACAGCGTATGATAGGACTTTCGGCAGAAATTTATCTATTTTCTGTGTCTTCTTGCTTTCCGCCCTGTGTGTTGGCCCACCCGTAAAACCCCCTCTACCACCATTCGATTTATGATACGATCCACAGACTAGCTCAAGTTAGTTGTGGGTCCTACACCCTATCGTTGTCCATTTGGATTTTAAGACGCGCCCTTGCCACAACTAGGACAAAGACCATGATTGAAAGTGATTTAGCATACTCCTAGCGCAGGTGCAGTCAGGCAGCACAGTTGCCTGCCGCGAACGAAAGAAATAAAGCTCAAAATTTAAACTTGGAGTAACTATATGCCAGAATCCCTCCAGCTCATGGAACGAAGCAGTCGGAACTGCGTCGTGTGGCGCCACCAAACTGACGAGAACATGTTCGGGGAGAATGGTAAAACAACCCCTGCGCGGGTTCACTTACTACTAACTTCTCGTTGACAGAAAATAACTGTTGAGTGTCCATTGTGATCAGAATGGCGAAATGCAACTCAAATATTCATAGGCACTTTTGAGTCGAGGTTAAAACTTCGCCCGTAAACTCTGACCCCAGTTCATCAATCGATTTCTGACGAAAGTAGGCAGGCAACAATTACAAGTTCCTTAAACGATCGCGAGCGAACTTGGAGAAAAGTCTGCCGAACTCGACTTTTTATATTCAGCATTGATAATTGTTTAATCGCTTGAGTTGGAAGCCCCAGACTTTAATGGACAAACCGCTTAATTTTCACATCCGTCAAATTATCAGTAAGTGTAATTGCCCCCCTCACGCATGTGGGATCCGGGCCGCCCATCACATTTGTGTGAAATCCTGATGTGCTGTGTGGATGTCGGGCCATGTGTTTGGAACGCGCAGTCGGCCTCCCTACCTCTGTCAGCCAATGCTCCCCTTTCCCGCACCTAACATCTTACCGGCTCTGACAGTAAACTGGTGAGTGGGAAAGGAAAGGGAGATTGAGTTCGACCCCTTTAGCGCATATATCTCCTTATAAACAAGCTGACGAGTTTACATATATCCCGGTGAGCTTAAAGCCCTGGCTTGGAATGCTGCCCACTGACAGGATAACTCGACCCTCCTCGCAGGGTGAAGAGTCAGGCTTAAATGGCTCCTTCTTGATGTGGCCTTTATGGCAGTCTCATTCAAGTGAAATCCTAACCGCTCCCCTTGTTGTGTCAAATCCTGGTCACTAGTGCGTGGACCCGGGGGTACGGCGGGCGGCACGCCTATTCGCGGACTCACGCCTTGTCAGCTCGATCACGCCTCCGATCTTCTTCATTCTGTCCTGACACCGGACCCAGGTGGGTGGACCAAGAGAGAGTCCGGCAAAGGAAGTACAAATTTCCTGTCATTTTAAACTAGTTCACGCGCAACTGTTCCTGTGCCCACGCTGGACATCGTCGGAAACGACGGTCGAGCTGTCAAGTATATAGAAGAAGATTGCTTCGTCCACCTCCGAACACAGCAGCACTGACCAAAAGCACAGGTGATAATCTGTCATTTCATTTTTTTGAATACCTCTTAGTGCGGAAGAGACGTTCTCCACAGAGACATCATATAACTACCGAGAGCTTCACGAGATGCAACTTTCGAAAACAAAATATACAGGCAAAGGTTTTCAGGGACTCTTTCAGTTTTGTTAATGGTACACTTTGGTAAATCTTTTTTCGCCGATGCAGTAGTGACGCCGAACATATCAGTAATCATTGTCATTTCGAAGATGCCATGAAAACAAATATTCCACCGTCACCGGGGAGAAGCAACGGTCGGAAACGGATGTGTGTGTACCACCGCTGGATTCTGGCGCTAGCCCAGCTGTAATACAAGAGTTGTGATGAGACGGACATTTCAGGAGAGGAAGCGTAATGTTCATAAGTATAAGGAAATGGAAAAAATCGCATCTGCATTGCACGTTTGTTGTACAACAAGAATGCTTGGTAGGAAAGTAGTTCAGGGAGTAGGCATATTTGTTCCCTACCGAACCAGTTATTTTATAAAAAATCCTACTCCTTCATGAAAAATAAGTTTGCTTATTGCAATTCCGTTTAAGTCGACACCCGCGCTCCCCATCTGATGAATTCAAGCAATAGCGAAAACATTTACGGTCACTGTACACGACCCCCTCCCCACGGACGACTGTTGACCCGGCACGACAGATGCAGTCAAGCAAAGAAGCATGATCCTTTTCGCCTACGGTTGCTGGGCTGACTATCAAGGCAGACAAAACAGTGGTTATGCACTAACCAGCGGTGGAGGTAAACCATACTACGCCCAGAGATAACGTAATTGGAACTCGAATTACATCGGTGGACAAATTCGCCTACCTCGGAAGTAGTATCTGAAACAACATGGAAGTAGTCCACTGGATCCACTGCAACCGTCAAAAGCCCCATGATGCACATGACGGCGACGATTACCGCCGATGATTCGTTGGCGTTCACAACCGCCATCAACACGATCACAACTCCCATTCCGACGGTCACGATGGCCACTAGTACTCTCACTTGCCCCACCAATAAGAACGCTCACAATGGCCTGCCACCGACCGGCAGTGCGGAATTGATCAAACTCTATCCCCATTGCGATCGCACCTTCACATCACACGTCGGCCCAGTCGGTCACTTGCAAATTCATCGCACTGCGGCTGGTGAACCAGTGCCGGGAGCACCCGTCGCACACACCCCAACTTCCCACGGACCTCACTCGCCACATGGATGCACTCGGTCAAATACGCTTTCGTGAAAATCAACGGTAAAACAATGAAGATCAAACTCTATGATCACACATCACTACCCCCAGATCGTCCCCATCACGCACTACAAACATGGACCAGGTACAACTCGCGCAAATAAAGAACGTGCTCTTTAGAAGCAACCTGGTTTTGACCAGGTCGTGCTTAGCACACGTAGATGAGCTCCAGCAGCTTTATCAACCACCGGGCTCAATCACAACACCAGATGAATAACGGGGAGCAGGAAAGGGAGAGAGTACAGCCAACTCTGTGACTCCATTCCCACGGCTTATCATAGCGCTACACCCCGCAATAAATTTGACGCGTTTGAATCTACCACGACACGCTCAAAGTTGTGTCTTGAAAGGCTGCCAAGTGATAAGTAATTAACCTGCTCGTCTACGGAGAAAGAGTCAGACTGCAATGGCTTCTTTCGAACGTGGCCTCTGTGGTACTTGCGCTCAGACGAGAGCCTAGCCACCCCTTCACCTCTTTCCACGGAAGCCTGGTTCATCGTGCGTGGCCCAGATCGTGTGCGGCACGCGTAGACGGGTCATCTCACTTTGTCAGCCACTGCGCCCCGTTCCGCTTCCGTGGTCGTGCTGTCCTGCCACCGGACTCAGGTGGATGAGGAGCGGGGAGAGTGTGACTGACGCTGCGCAAGTCTGCTACCACTATGAACTTATTCACGATCAAGTCAGCGTCCTGCGTTCGCCATGTTTTGCGGCACACGGTGGACGTCCTTCTGAGTGACGATCGGCCTGATGACAGTTTTCAACTCACAAACCCTACACTTTCCATTTAAGCAAGACCATACACTCCTCTACGATATTAGGGACATGTGATGTGTGTTTAAAAACACTTCAGTGGGGATGAACCGCGCTGTATGCATTGTAAAAGCCCGAATAAAAGAACAGACACGATGCTGTTTAAATAGGTGACTCAGTCTCAGGATCCGAAATGTTTTAGACCGAAAGTTATCCTTTCTTCGAGCAAAAAATCTAAGACGTAATTTGCCAAAAGTCAGTAAAAGACAGTGGATGCCTTCTATGAAACACACTTGAACCCAAAAGACCATCGAAAATCAGGGTGTTTAAGGGCGCCCAGGATACGCATTCAAGTCGTCCTGGCGCGACCGAAATATCTCATGATTAGGTTGCGTGGCAATCAGAACTCATACCCCACCTTGGCAATTTTTACTGACTGAAAGCACACCTCAAAATCTCGGCTAAGGTTTCATGAACTACGTCACCCAGGACACTCCTATCACACGCCAAATCCACTTTTCAGTACAAGGCCCCCAACTTCCCTGAGAAGAAACACATTACAGGCAGTTCCCGTTTTGCCTTGGTTGCGTCTAAGGCCACTTGGCACAGCATGCCGCGAACGGGAACGCCCATCAATATCCTGCCGCCGATGGCCGCTTTGACGCTCGATATACCGGGAAGCCTACTCCACCCCAAGAAAGACTAATCTGCCACGACCACCTCAAATGCGTTTAAACTGTCAGGCAATTTTTTCTGAAGAACCTGCTAGATTTAGCAAATTTTCAAGGGCCAACGCTCCCCCTTTCTAGGGTGAATAAATCAATGTCAGGCAGCTGAGCCTTCGACGCGAGCTTGCGGATCGCTATTCGCAACGCAGAAAACGGGCGTCAGGCGATTGCTTGTTTCCCTTACCAGGAAACTTGTCGCACACGGTGCGCAGCCCTTGTGATCCCCCCCCCCCCTCCCCCCCCTATGGGAAGAATCTGAAAATATTTGAACACTCAACGGTAACAATCGGGAGATGGCACCCAAAAAGAATCCACCTAATCAAAGCAGCCTGTCTTACGGGACAGGTGGTAATAGGTGTTTGGGGGTGGTGGCTGGTCGGGATGTACGATACTAGCCGACGTAACGCCTTATTTGGACTGGTGAATGATCGAAGTTGGCCCGCTCTCCGTTCCGTTATTACAAAATGGGTCGCCAAAGACAGTATAGTGGTAACGGACAAGTGGAAGGCGTATAATCGTCTTCCCTCAGAAGGTTATTTACTTTCCTCTGTTAACCACTCAAAGAACTTCAAGGACCCCACCACCGGACGGCACACCAATGCCATTGAGGCATACTGGAGTAGACTGAAAAGGAAACTCTACGAGGGAGGCCCTGTATGTGGTCGAGCTGTGTGGGCTCTAACAAACGAAATACAGTATCGTCCTTGGTTTGGCCTCAATGCCATGTCTTTGACAGATGCATGGAAACTGTTCCAGTCCCATGTTGTGCAGACTTATCCTATTTAAGTGATTTTGTTTTGTAATAAACTGCCATAATGCGAATGTATGCCTTATATTCAGGTGAACGTGTGTAACGATGGGGAAGGTTGGGTAACAGCGACCATCGTCCGTGTAACCTCCTGCGATGTTCGTTCGGCCAGCCCATGTTAGGCCGTCGGGGAAAGTCCAAGCAGTGCATGAAAGTAGGCCCGCAACCGCTGATATAGCCAGAAGGCGTTTGAGTCCAATATTAAAAGTATTATTTCTAGGTAACGGATTTTTTGGGTGTCATCTTCCGATTGTTACCCACTCAAAAAACAAAGGCTAGTAAACAGGCGAAAGAGAGACCAACCGTTGCGTTCCAACCTTCTCCGGGCATACGCCCTTAGCACCATTAAAAGTAAGTGAATAATCTAGTCCCATGACATGGCAAGCCTAAGCGAAATGGCCAGCAAACCTAGGACAAATAGGGCATGCTAAATGACCCTGAGCATAAGTCGTGAAGTCAGGTGTTGCCAGCAGTCGACACGGGTAGTCTCATTCTTCACAATAACCCCCGGAAAAGTGCCACACCTGTGTGGGCTACGTAAACAACTCTCCACTTGCAAGGAAGATAAAGACGGACTAGCAATGACGCAAGTGAATATTCCAGCTGGAGGTTAAAATTCGAAATTTTGTGTGCAAGGCAACATAGAAGAGAAAGCCCAGCAAAAAGGACATTCAAAAAGTTATCAATGTGTTTGGGCAAAAAAGACGGTAAACGTGCGAGTGAAAAAGAAGGCAGGTAAAAAGAGACCAGGACATGTGTTCTACAAAATATAGGGCATCTTTAGAATGAAAGCTGCGTGATGGCGAAGAGGCATGCCGGGGAGGGGGAGGGTGCGCGGGTACAAAACGAGAACAGAGTTCACAGCCGATTTTGAGGTTGCGGAATGTGAGGATCGAGGGAGGCCAGGTGGAGAATAAAAAGTGAGGCTGGACTGGTGAATGTCACCGAGTTCACAGCTAGTAGTCAGCAAGGTACTTCAAGTTATTGAAGAACTTCTCGGCCGTCAGCATCTCTGTGCCACCGAGAATGACCTCCCAATTCCAGCCGGTACCACCACCGTTTGGCAGGATATGTGAAGGGGTCGGCGCTGCGCCACCCAAGCGCCTCGAGGTGGTAACGGTGGTGTTAGGGGACGTGGACCGATCAGTGTGCGTCAATCTCGTCTCCAGACACTAAAAAGGGGAGCAATTAAAAGTGAGGGGAGGTAAGCAAGGGGAATGTCCCCCATCCCCTACACTTTTCGAACCACTTAGGATGAACAGACGCGAAGTCACTTTGCTTAAATCGAGCGGGCTTCTCAAGACGTATTACGAATAAAAGCATCCCTGTAAGATTTGGAAAAAAAACAGCTTTGAAGGAGTTCCCATGACGAAAACGGAAGTTTGTAATTGGCGCGGACTAGGAGAAAAAAAAAACAAGCGAGACTGCGGAGGTAGTTTTTCGTTTATATTTGGTCGGCAAGTAGAGCTGTCTAACATGAGGTCGAGGCAAGAGTTTGAAGCAGGATCGGTGAAAGACACTATAATGCGATCGCAATATTCTCAAAAGCGGTTGACAGAGCAAGCCCGTCATCTGAATAGCACAGCTTCTGAATCCCAATGATCGACTGGGGTTGTTTTAAAAATCGTGGTCTTACGGTATGACTGGCTGGCGACGCTTAATAAGCCAGAAACGACGGGTATGGTCTCCTTGTTTTTCAGTGGTGTTTCTAGAATACTGACTGCTTTTCGGCGCGCGACCGTCTGCGAATGCTCTGTGCCCGAGCTCCAGTGTGGAACGAAACACTCGTACGCAATCCTGACAGTATGCATGTCAATGCACGCTATTGACGCTTAAGGAAGATCAGCGTTTACCTAAAAGACAGCGAAATTGATTCACACTGGCTGAGGAGGTCCCTTCAGGGGCAAAAGTGGAGATAACATGATCACCCAGGGGTTCCGACGATTTACATCGACCCAAATGTGAAAAATGTAACGAAAAAGTTACAAATGACTAACACTTGACACTCCTAGACAGCACTAACAATTGCGTTTAGAAAAGAGGGCTCCATTAGTTGAACCTCAAAGCCAAATCATAGATATTTCCAGGTGCCCTGTTTTCACATCCGCTTTGCCAGCAGGGCGCTGGCTCTACGCAATGGGTAAATTAAACTGCACAGAAGCAACGCCGCCAAGGTGGGGTTGACATCATAAATAAACATAGTTTTAACAAAAATGACGCCGGTTCACGATGCTCGACCAGGTCCCTTCTTCACTCAAACAGACACCTGGGATTAGGATTGTGGCCTACATTTACATAGTCTCCTTGTAATAGTTTATAGGGACCGACATCGATCATTAGTCATTATAATCGGACGCTCCAGCAACTGGACGGTTTTTACTGCCTTTAAGCGCACAAGCAGTTGGTAGCAAGCGCTGGTAGGATATATTGTATGACGTGGGCAAAGGCATTCTCAGAGCATGCTACTGATCGAACAGACTGTGAGCGGATAGAAGCGAAGAGACGAGTTCCAGGAAGTAGTCTTGAAGAAGGAGACACGATCGCCAGGACAAGAGCTTCGTTAGTATGACGTTTCGGATTCATGCTCGAACCCATCATCAGAGGTATCTGCTTTTATCTCTGATGATGGGTTCGCGCAGGAATCCGAAACGTCGAGCAAATAAAGCTCTTGTCCCAGCGACCGTGTCTCCTTCTTCAAGAGTGTGAGCAGTTTCGATGACCTCACGAAGTGATTGATTGGGTTCGGTGACAGTAAAGATGACAGACAAGTGCGGCTTCCATGCGAAGAGGCAGGAGAGTTGGCCTAACTATGGAGCGACATTTCCAAGGGAGTGGGCTACTACGAAATTCCCCCGTAATGGATTAGAGGATTATAACTGGGTGAAATGATACAAGTCGCCACCAACGTGTATTCAAGGCAATCTAAACAGCGCCATCTAAAAACTCGGTTAATAAACTCCATCCTGCCCGAATCAACAACATCCTTCAAGTCCCTTTCGGCAATCCAGCAGTTTGAAAACTGGTGATAATGATAACGGTGAAATATTAGCTGAAGTCAGCAGGACTCCAAAACTGACGTCCAGTTAATACGAAAAATAATCCAGCAGCATGTTAACTTATCAATCAAAAGTGGTTGAGCATTACGAACCACCAGACAAACGAGCGAAGACATAGTTTAGTTAACTAAAGAGTTTTCCTGACAGCAATTCTCCAAAACTAAATGATCTAGTCTTCAACCTGTGGGGTTCCAGGAAGGGCTCAACTTACCGAGCCCGGCTCCATGGTACCCAAGTCCTATTCTGTCATGATAGTCTAACAAAACCTCGCATTCACAGCTAAAAACCTAAGGATGACGATACAATGTCATTCAAACTAGGTAAAATTGAGGCCCGCTGCCCCATGACCCGAACGTGCACCTGGTCATCTGAGTTTTACGTTCAACCAAATCTCGCCCTTCTTTTTTGGATTTGACAAGACCGTGATCATAACGGGCCAACCACTTCCGTCACTCGTCTTATTTTAAGGGCTGTCAAAATCAGCTCTTTTGCCTGCACATTCGTGGACCTTCGATTAGTACACGTCATATGGTAAAAGTGATGTCTGAAAAAAAAACCTAACGTATCAAAGCTATTCCCAATACAACATGGGCATGAGTCGTCTCCTCTACCTATTAAAACGATGGAAAGTTCATATTTGTCGTTGCGTCCAATGCAAGGCTTACCACCACAGTCTTGAGGGAACAGTGAGGTTGATATAACCTTAGTTCCAGTGGTCAGCTTAAATGGAGATGCGCCTTGGCTCACCTGGCACCAAGCCCCTATCTACGCGTGCCACAACACAGCCGGTCTTCCTATCATAGTCCAAGTCGACTAGTAACCTGGTTGTCGGTTGCCCGGCGTGTCCGTGGGCACCTCCACAAAAGCGGCATCCAGTGAAGGATAGCTGCGAAATAGGTGGTCTCTCATATCTGACAGATATGCAGCTCCGCACTGGGAACGACGAGGCGTGGAGACTGGAATATGGTACACCGGGTGTCCTATAAGACGTCTCAACGCTAAATGACAGCATTGCAATATGGCAACCGTGAACGGCCATTAAATAGGTCCCACAAAAAAAACAATACGAGTGGCTATTGAGCTGAGTGCAACAAGGGCAAACTGGCCTAAGGGTAAGAATGGAGAACAAAGCTAAACCTACCCTCTGAGTGATCGAGTAACAAACCCGAGCTTCTGGCCAGGTAACACCGCCGACAACGAAAACAATAAGACGCGGGCCATAGTGGTCGCTCATGCTGGTCAACTCGTCACCTATCCCGGGTGTAAGACTGGCCGTCTTGTGGTGACGAGTGGAACCGCTGCCGCTGGCACTACTAAGGCCACTACCGCCGCCACCTGCGCCATTTGAGTCGACAGACCCACCGGGTGAGGGTGAGGGGGCACGGAAGCGAGCCGAGGGGCCCCGCCCCCCGCTCGCACGATCAGAGGGCGGCTGCAGGGAGTTGCCGAACTGACCCAGACCCCGTAGATCGGATGAATTGGCCCCCAGTAGGAAGGGGAAGTGCTGCGAGTCCAGAGTGTCCGCGATGCATTTCTACAAAAACAGATAAACAGAGGGTAGGAAGTTGGTTCAGCAAATCTGGCCACCAACTTTCGTCCCGTGACCGAGACAGCACAAACCCACCTCTAGCAGGTCTTCCAGATAGGGCGACCAGCGTGAAAGGGCATAACAGTTGTCATCCACACGATTTACGCGTTTTCCCTTGCAAGGGAGGTAAAACTGTAGAGCAGCTGGTGCGGAAGACAAGTCGGGAAGATTTCGCAGCAAGGGCGAATCAAATGTGCTCCCCTAAAAGATGAGAACAAAGTCAATCGGGAAATTAGTACTGACAGAGAGCAGCGAAACTTTGGTGGCCATTTCGGGCATATTCGTTCTCCTAAGCCACCCATAACCCAAATTCCAAGCCGGGAATACTCAGGCTTTGAAGTGTGGTTTAGTTGGGTTAGACGCTTTACTGGGTGAGTTATGGGCTCATGCCCTATCAGCAGCGACCTAGCCTGGTTGCAAGATGGAATATAGGTGTACCGACTTGACCTTAAAAGGGAAACACGGCAAGGGTATGGTTTGTGGCCGGGGTTACTTCGGGGAGCAATTGTGCTGAAAGAAAATAATTGGCGATATTTACAGTACGTGACCTAGCTCATGAAATTTGATAATGGAAACTCATGAGAGAATTTCTGGACGTCTTTGACGTTGCGCATTTTGCTTGCTCATTTGCTTCCCTCAATGATAAGTCCTTTTCTTCTACAGAAACTGTGTTTGCGCAATTATACCTAGCAAAATACTAATAACATTTAGCGAAAATGAACGGTGCAATATATTCGTGCAATTTCTGATACTGCCACATGTCCTAGACTCTGGCTGCACATCGGAGTATGTTTTACATTGAAAGGAGAGTAGTTTACCCGCGAGAGTTTTAATAAACAGACTTTGCCGTACTTGAAAATTTACTTTATGTCCGATGCTAACCGTGGTAATCAACTTGCTAACACAAAGGTTATTTCAAGAAAACCAGATGTTTTATCGATTCTTAAAAGTCCCATTAGCAGATCTGTGCGGTTTGGTGCGCCGAAGAGCAGTAATAACGCAGACAGGGATTCCTTCGTTTAAAGGGGCTGAAATTGTTTTGCCGTTTAAACAACTTTACGTGATGGCACATAAATGACCACCGCCGAGCGATCATTTCCAGCTTTGGACATATGAAACATTACTTGTCGTGTAGTCTAGCTTTTGCACATGCCTAATTCAGAAATGGAACGAGCAAAGCACTAATAGTTCCAGCAAAATATCAGCATTTATATGGGCGCTCTGCCGTGCATTCATAATCGAGGAACGGAGTCTAAATGGGAGCAAAAACAGTGCAAATGACCGCAATAAATACAAAAAGGCATGTTCTTGCGTTTACGGTAGAGAAATATTAGTATTACTTAGGAACGTGAAAGAAAATGCCAAAATATTTTTGGTCTCACCGTAGAAAAATGCAAAGTACACAGAGATCCGTCAACGGAGTGCAGTATTAAAGCACTTCTTGAAGAGATAACTTATTAGAAAGTTTTCTTATTGATCGAAGGCATATTCGTTGCTGACTGTAGTTGTGGACAGCCATTTTCCGAAAATGAAGTTTGATGTTTGAATGAGTTTTCACATGTGACCCAAACGACCTTTTCGTGAAAAAGAGCGCCCACACACACTAATTCAGTAAATACCTTCAAGAATTACCCTATTTTAAAGTTTTTAACAGACAGGTAGGTCAGAATCTGTCTTTATGGACGATCGGGTGAAAACACTGAAAATCATTAAGTATTCAACAATATTTCAGAGGCGATCTGAAACTCAACGTAATCCAAAACGAGTAAAAACTGTAAATTAAGTTAGCAGAATAAACGTTCTCTCTACAAACACAAAATGGTATGTTTACGATCACACCTGTCAGTTCTATTTAAATTTATTAAGCACCGATCGGTCTGGCAGTATGTCACCTTATGAAAACTTTTGTTCCTAAGGCGTCCCATTCGGTGAAATCAAGCAAAATTCCGTTTCTCTTGTTGGACCCCATCTCATTCAAAGCAAATAGACAAGAATACCACGAATTCCTGGAAAACTGTTTTGGAATCTATACTCAGAATATAGGCTGTTGACAAACCGCCATATATGAAATTCCACTAATTCTTAGACGATATTTAGATGCTAACTTCACTGAAACACTATTATTAAACGTTATTTTATTTGTACTTTCATATTTACTACGTTTTGGCATGAGGATGCATTCTATACATCTAAAAACGAGGTTTACTAAATTACAGCCATTTCTGACGTTTTCGAGATATTGCGCTTTTCTAAAAAAAATCGGCATTTCTAGAAAACCCAGCACTGTCTTTAATATTTATTTTACGTTTTTTGGTTCTTTCAAACTTTTACGTAGTTAACATAGACATTGGATTCATGAAATGGTGTCGGTTTGCGAGTGATTAGCAATCATTTGCAAATTTCGACACCTTTCATGATTTAGGTCACCTACTGTATTTCTACGTGCCAAAGAAGGAAAAAGACCTCGCAGGGGCTGTTGCGTGGGGGTGGTCAAGAAGCCTTAAGGTAGTCATCGGAGTAAAAATAAGACAATAAAATACCTTCTTGACAATGCCTGAAAGGGGGGATTAAATTCATTTGCTATTATCATCTAATGGTAAAGATATGGTCCCATTTTAATTTGTGACAAAATGGAGGATCGGAATTTGCTCTGTGCTCAACACAAATGCACCCAAGAGCAAGTAACCCCGGCTCTGCAAAGGTCGGTTCCACTTGTTAAGGTTCCGCAGACAGTTATTGTGCAATACCACGGTTCGAACACCCCACGTTACATATGAAAGTGTTGAATGCACCGCATTTCAAGGTCATTCGGACACCACTATTCTATTCTTCAATAGAGTCTGTATGTCCCTCCAAATGATGTCACATATCCAAGTGGCCTGCGACGCTAGATTTGGCGAACGTATAATAAAAACTATCCAGAACTGCAAGTGTCTCCGGAGAGAGGTGGAGTATCAAGCCATGAAGACGGATAACTAGGGCTGCCTGCTAAGAAACCAAACTCGTCCGATCCTCCCTAATGCTGTACAATGAGAATTTTTACTTACAGTCGACTGGACTCACTCACTGGACTGACAGTCTGCCTTCCGTCAAGGTCATTCGGACACCACTATTCTATTCTTCAATAGAGTCTGTATGTCCCTCCAAATGATGTCACATATCCAAGTAGCCTGCGACGCTAGATTTGGCGAACGTATAATAAAAACTATCCAGAACTGCAAGTGTCGACTGGACTCACTCACTGGACTGACAGTCTGCCTTCCGTCGTTAGGGCATTCACCGCAGAAAGGGCAGAGTCAGGCGAATGCGATACCTCCTCGGAAGTATTTAGTTGGTCGTAAAATAGAAACTTTGCTAGGCCCCGAAAGGGGGTTG
>CACRXP010000953.1:86402-128632 GCA_902702965.1 Spirometra erinaceieuropaei | reverse complement strand
AGAAAACAATACTTATACTCCACGGCAACTGCCTCCAGCGAATTTGCAATTCTGGCAGGCCTGAGGACCTCGTTAACCTTGTTCACCTCGATTTGCACGCCAATCAATTCTCCGAATTTCCCCCGGAGATCCTCATGATGCAATCGTTGCAGGCAAGTGATGCCTCCGTTAACATTTATCTCTTCCAGATCCTAGATATGAGTCACAATAAACTGCGCAGTTTGCCAACTGAGCTGGGAGGCGTGCGGAGTCTAAGAACACTCAATTTCGAGGGTATGTTGGCTCTGTCGTTTTCCCTGCATAAATTCTTTTCTCAGTATATGATGCCGATCGCAGTAACCCCAGCGCGGTCTTCACCAATGTGGCGGAGGTTTCAGCCTTCGATGTGCGGCCCTCGACGATGGCCACACTTCGGAGATAAGTCTTCGATCAATAAGTATTACAAACAACAACAAGGGACACTATAAATGGCCGTTTTTGGCGTATTTGCCACCGCCTGTCAGTCAAAACATAAACCCCAGGCTCTGGACCTGAGACGAGTTAGTCATTATGCAAGGTGATCTACCACTGCTCCACCCCCCGCTTGCCACACACGTGTCTGATCCTATTTTGGTTTGAGGAAAAAGCGTGGTTTTCGGGCAGGACTGGTCGATTTGTCAGATCAGTGTCCAACCAAACCTGAAGGTATTAGGACTCTGTGTTCCATGGCTGCCTGTTCGTCAGACCCAAGAGTCTACTTGCCTCTCGGCCAGTCATTACCGAAGATTTTTCCACTATCAGCTCCAGCTTAGCTGCACATGGGCTGACAGGTAGACCCCATACTTCGAGAGTTCTCATTACCTCAGAGCGTTGATGCGTGGTATGATGGCGACACCAGGAGACAAAGTGGACAGTTTTGGTCCCGACCGACTTTTATTTATACTTTGGGATTGAGTTGCCGTACTGACAGCACAGTTACTAGCTAAAGGCCTGAACATTTGTTTCTCTGATTTTATGGTGCTGCATGAAAACAGCAAGGGACTCGACTCATCAATGAGTCTCCCAGCGTTTATATTTGGTTCCTGGCATATGAATACTTACAGTAGGTGTGTTAACTCACGAAATGTTAACCGAAATTCTGAAATGCGTTTTTGTTTCGAAAAGATTACATAAGTAGAGTTTCAATATTACTCATCGTATAACATAATTCTACACTCGGGATGCCGGCTTCTGAATGAACTTCTTTTCGGCCTCCTGCAAAACCCACACTCAGTAAAATGGCTGCTTTAGTAGCATGAATTTTTCTCATTGATTTTCGATGCCCTTAAAAATCCAATTACATTTCCTGGAAAACATGCATAAAAATATGCATTCTTTAACCCATTCGGTAGAACATTACGTCCTCCAGTTCTATACTCGAGGAAAGCATATAATTCGGTTGTAAAACGTTTCTAATTATAAGATTTTTTAATATCGTGCAATGTCCGTTCATAAAACATTGTGTCTCTGCATTTGTTAATGCTGCTTCTGAAGTTTATAGTCTGTATTAAATCCACTGCTAAATTTTGTGAAACCTATACAGTCTTCTCTTAATACCATAGAGAGATGTATGGTTTTCCGTATGCGGACAATAGACGGCTTGTAGTTTGGAAGTCCTGAATGCAAGTGTAACGACAGGCCGGGCTCGAAATCAATCGAGAATTGAAAAAGTTTTTTTGAGTACAAAGTTAAAAGGAAACGTAGTTTTCTACCAAGTGAGTAAAAGAATGAATATTTTTATGCATGTTTTCCATGAAATATAATTGGATTTTTAAGGGCATCGAAAATCAGTGAGAAACATTCGTGCTACTTAAGCAGCCATTTTTTCAGAGTGTGGTTTTTGCAAGAGACCGGAAAGAAGTTCATTCAGAATCCGGCATCCCGAGGGAACTGAATTGTTATATATTTATCCTGTACGATTATTTAGTTCACAACCCCATTTAAGTAATCTTTTCGAAACGAAAACGCATTTCAAAATTTCGGTTAAAATTTCATGAACTAGCACACCTTCTGTAGTTTTTTTTCCATTTTTAGTTGACCGATTTAGCTGGAGAGTACTCCGTGAGCTGGGAGGGCATTTCTCGACGAATTCGGCCAGATTTGGTGATTTATCAGACTCCCAAACCTTATTCGTTTGTTCAGTGTCCAAGCAAGTCAGAAAGATTTGCTGTCTGCTGTCTTTGAAAGCTGCCACCAATGAAACTTGTTTACTTCCGAATATCGATATTACAAGATTATACGCGGTCGAAATTTGGCCTTTGGTTTGTCAGGTTGCATCACGCGTTCCCCAGAGAGTTAAATACCGGGGGTCGATACGACCGCCGTTTTGGTGCCGAGCGTTGGACTTTGATATTTCTGATACCTCGTTTCCATGTCAGCAGCGGTAGGGGCATGCATATCTCGTGTACTAGGGAAGCATGCCCGGTGCTTGATGGGGAAACCAGGTCACGTGTGTGGCACACGCGGACGAGCTGCGTAGCCACTGCCTCCTCCCCCCCCCCCGGAACCTGCCTCTGGTCGTCTTGATTTGGTCTTGTCGTCGGAGCGAGGAGTTTGGGGGCGGGAGAAGGCGCGGTAGATGCTGTGCAAGTGTGCCCTACCATAAACTTATGCACGCGCAAGTCACCGTGCCGGCTGGGCCCGCTCTGTGTGTCAACAGTGAACATCCTCGCTTGCGCCGGCCGAGCTGTCATCCAACGTCATTGATGCTTAAGTCAGTGTTGCAGTGCGTCGAAGTGCTGCCATTTGTACTGCATTTGCGAATGACGTTCTCCCTATTCCACACAAATTGTTGCCTCCTCAGTTTCTTTACTTCTTTTCTGATGTAGACAATTCGTTGTCCAGTCTGCCGGATTCCCTCGGCGATCTCGAAAATCTGCATGAACTCTATCTGGACAAAAATCCCCTGCAAACCCTGCCTGTCCGTCTAGGATGCCTCCGGAAGTTAAAGAAATTGACCGTTCCCCTCGACTCCCTCTTGACTCCTCAAAGAGGTAGGACTGCATTGTGCATTAAATAGCTTTAACTGCACTCTAACGTCAAGCGAGTGTTTTGTGTCCTTCCCCTGTTAAGATCACCTCAACACTCCGTCATGTCGTGTGTACTTTTATGCTGCTCTCCCGTTATTCACATGTTCAGGTCACTAAGGCAAACGTTCTCCTACGCGCCCACGCGCAGACCGTCTTAGTTGTCTGTCGTCCCAACCGCCGCGCAGAACGTGGACTGCATCAGCACTTATGCTCGTGTATTCGCGTTTGCAGCAGTCGGCCGGTTTCCCCAACGTAGTTGCACATACAGCAGCTGCACTGAAGCCGGCAGACAAGGGCCGACATCTCCTGCTTAGGGATCGGGTCTTTTGGCCACATCACTTGCCGGCGGATTGTGGAGTCGGGCCTGTGGGCAACGCCTATTCCGAGCGGCGCGAGGGATCTAGTCACGGCTTCGGAGACCCCTTTCATGCATGGTATAGCGTGCGGACACAGTTTCGTTTGTGTTACAGTGGGTGGTTGCTGCTGTAACTGCGCATTTGTAACCTCCTTTAATTTTGATATGCCACCTGGGAATCGCATTTTCACTACTATTGACGGGGAATGAGTCAGCAGTCTGACAGGCTGATTTCTTGAATGATATCGGCAATACCAACACCAATTGATAGTCATCGTCAAGGAAAAAGGCGAGAAATACAGGGCGTGTATCTATTGCGCCCCCCCCCCCCACCCGTGAGCCCCGAGTGCCGCATGTTTTGTACCGGACAGCCGATGTGCGCTTGTACACAAGTTCCTCGTGCCCAGCAGGCAGTTTCTGCTGCCCTTTGAAGGGCATCTGGGTGTGCGTAAAGTCGGCCACCGGATCAATCAGACGCGCGCTGTTTGCGTCAATCGACCGTATCCATCGAAGTGTACATGAGGGCGGTAGGAAAAGTAAGCCTTATTCGAAATACTCGTTTCTCCGCGGATGCTATATGTGACTCGTGCTCTCAAAAATTACAGTCGGTGGCGTAACTTAAGTAGTGTCAACTGAAATCCTGAAATGTGATTCCGGTTGGAGAGCTTTACTTAAGTGAGGTTATAATGTCGGTTATCATGCAGCATAATCCCATGATCATTCAACCACAGCCGGATGCCGATTTTGAATGTGCGTCTTTCCGGATGCGTGCGGAAATTTTCTCTAGCAAAAAATAAATGCTTAAGTAGCATGATTTTCCGATTGTTTTTTTGATGCTCTTATAAAGCAAAGTATACTATATTGAGAACATTCACAAAATAATATCCCTTCCTGTACTCACTTTTTTGGTCAATTATCTCGTCAATTTCCTGCGCGAAGAAGGGATCGCTTTCAAATTTTAAAAAAATTTCCAAGAAAGAGATTTTAGGAATCGTGAAATGTGTTTTCAAATGGCAATGACATCGTGTCTGTCCGTTTATTAATGCTGATTATGAAGTATACACCATGATTCACGTCCACTGCTAAATTATACGTGTCATATACGGTGTTAGTATTCTTTAGATTTTTCTTGATTCAGTGCTAGTTTATTCACCGGAATAGACGCACCCGAGGTCAAAGCTATGTCAGAAGACAGTCGAGATAACTCGGATATTCTTTGTGATTCTATAGTAATAAATAGCAAGATTAGCGGAGCACGATAAAGTTAATAAGGTGGGGAATAAATTGAAAAGCAGACGTAAGTTCGAGGTGCTTAGACGAGCAGTCAGCAAATGACACCAGAGGGTGCTGGTCGATTTAAAAGCGAGCGACGACAAAGAACAATGAACAATGAACGACGGGGACCGACTAGTAGGGATGCAGAGACAATGACAGGGTGGAATGAGTAAAGTCTGGTTACTAACAAGCGGTTAGTAGCAAATAAAAACAAGAATACGCAATCGACATCAGGGATGGCACATACGGTACCCTAGTAATAGTGTGTAATTTTTTTTAAATGGAAAGTGTGCAGCTTATCGTATGGAAGCCCGAGACGCAAGCGCAACGGCAGTTCGAGTTTGAAGCTTTTCGGGAATCGGACCACTTTTTAAATCTGTAAGGTATCAGTCCGTCGAGTAAAAAGATTTAAGAGGGCGAAATTGAATGCCAAACCAATAAAAGTGTATGCATGCTTTACGCGACATATGTGTGGATTTACCCGAAAGACCAAAATCGATGAGAAAATTCATACTAGTCAAGTATTCTTTCTTTGACAAGTTCGATATTTATAAACGGTAGGTAAGATGCACGCTCAAAAACTGACATCTTGCTGTGATTGAAATATAGGATTAAGCTATATGATAATCAATATTTAAACTTCATTTAAATTACCCTACCTACCGTATGCATTGCCTAAGTTCAAAGGTTAAACACCTATATTTCCCTCAAATAAACTGAAAACTGAACTAAAAGTAGTTGGTCAGTTGTTTTACGTCTTACGCTTCGAATTTCTCTGTCCGATTGGGTCATCAGTCGGGAGCACAGGCCGTCAACAACCCGATTGACGTGAATCGATCATGCGTCCCGTTGGAGATGCCATCTCTCCTTAACTCGATCGGGCTGACTAACATCGGCGTCGAAGTGGCCAACTGAAGAGGTGGATCGGCGTTGAGAAAGTGGCGCTCGAGCTCATCTCTGGGTCCCTGGTTTTCCTTGGGATTGGGATGTTTACCAATTCAAATTGACCTCCTCAGCTGTCCCTGACCGACTAAAATGGAAGGCGATCGTTCACAATGCACTGAACTTACATCTTGAAGTCGATTGCGGGTGTGAAATTGTGAATGCCGTCACGAGTTTAGCCACTTGGCTCGAGTACAGATTGACCTTGAATTTCCTACAGCAGACGAACTACTTTTTACGTCCACCTCAACTGCACTTCCACGAATATTTTTTCTCCGCACGTGCATTGACAGGATTGCGCGGACCTCTGAAGTCCTATTGCTTATCTTTCTATAAGATCTTTTTCATACCTCTTTGTAGACGTGTGTGAGGGCGGAATCTCCTCTATCCTCTCCTTCCTTCGTCGGGGTAATTTTGCCATCTGAACCCAATCAATTATTCATCACCATTGTTTCCTGTTGTTTCTTGCGTAAATTTAGGTTAGTGGTGACCTTGTCAAAACAGGTCTCCTTCACCGCCTGTAGTCTTATGGTCGCCGGTTGCACGAGCCTCTGCGCCACTGCAGCCATGTCACTTCCCTATCTGGGGCATTTTGTTTTTCATTCTGGCTCTCCAGACTGTCACCTAGTCGATAAAACTGGCAAGGCTAGTTTGATCCTTCTTACCAGCTTCGCACAGTAAGTCTCCGTACTTCACTCCCTGATGCATACTGAATCGCCAATCCGCCAGGTTAGCTGCAGGTGTTTGGACACAAAAAGCAGACAACATCTGGTTTCTTTGGAAGCAGGGTTTGTCCGTCGCCTACCTCTGAGCCCTCTTCTGATCGCACGCAAATTGGTTTGGGCTGGTACTGTGACTAAAAGTGCTTTAAAGAGACCTGAAAGGCAGGACTTTGGAACATTTTTGGATGAAAGTCGAATTTAAATGGTTGCAAGTTGGGGGACGTTCGTTTTACGAGCTCCGGTATACCAGTCCAGCTTCCGCGGCCTCTACAATTCTCGCAAATGCCCGTACGACTCAGCCAAACGCTGTTGGCCTTTTGAAAACGAAACTTACTTTCTTCACGCAGGTAAAACAAAGAAAGGTAGCAAACCGACGCCGCACTTACTTTACTTTCACCGTGTTTTGATTTTTTTCATTAGGCAGGTGAGGCAATCATCTGTCCTGTGAGTATGCTTATGAACTAACAAGCATTTGACCCAGAAGATAATTGGTAAACTAGCGAATTCTCGTATCGTTTAGATAGATTTCTGAATCCCGAGTAGTCTGGGATGTTTTCAGCCCGCTACGTTTGAGGAGCCGGTCAGTTACTTAAATCAAGTTGATACAGTTGCGGTCTTTGTGACAACTGTTGTCCTTTTGGTTAGATCGCAGTTAGTAGCCAGGAATTGGGAGGCGGATAGCCAAGTCCCTGTCGTACGGGAATGGTTGGAAAGGGGGTTATATGGGTGGGGTAAATGGACGGGCTGGTAGAGGAATGCTCGAGTTTCTGGGTAAAAGTAAAGTTACCAGGGAAAGTGATGGGAAGTTTTAAGTAGGTGGAATAATGGCAGAAATTTAAACCCTACGCTCGACCCTAAAATCCAACCCTGACCGCAACCCTAAAGGCCAACCCAAAGCCTCAAAACCGAAACGTAACCAGAATACTAAATCCCAACGCTAACCAGGAACCTAGCCAAAACCCTAACTCAAACCTTGACCCTAACTCTAAACTTAATCCTTACCCTAACCTTAACCGTACCCCTAACCTTAAGCTTAACCCTAACCTCAAACCTAACCCTAACGGGAACCTAAGCCCTAACCTTAACACCGAAACGTAACCCTAAAACACAAACCCTAATCCTAAAACTTAAACTACGCCTAACCCTTACCCTCACTAAACCCAACAGCCTGGCCGAAACGGGCGACCTGCCTATCTCTGTAAGAGAACACATTCTGATGACAAGTTGCCTAGACAAGGTAAGCACACCTACTGATAACAAGTACGTACGTCGACAATATCAACGTATAATGTCTGGCTACCAACTGCGATCTTACCGTCCTTTTTCCCTGATGTGGAAAGGAGTGTGGATATCGCCTTGTACAGCCGTTTGCCTTGATTGTCGTTTGCTCGTCAATCTCATTCAAACGAATCCACCGATGGGCGCGCCGTCTATCAGTTCACACCCTATCGACTCGATTCGTCATGTTTTTATCAGTCCTGATGCCTTATGTGCAAGTTGACCCATTTTCTCTACTGCTGTATTCCCCTCAGCTGGAAACATCCCCGACAAAGTTGAGTCGAAGATTGACGAACCTGAGTCTCGATCCCCATCACTGTCAATTTCAACTTCTGACGATCCCTTAGACGTAAGTATGCACCATTGGCCGATAAAGTGAACCACTTCACCTTATCTCTGCATGCTGTCGCTTAGGTATGCGGTTTATTTTTTTTCGATTATTCCATGCATTCGAGAGAGCCAGCCTGACTGGGTGCTCATTCCTGGTTATCTGAGAATTCTCCGAACATGCTTTACGGGACTGAAATCGGACGTAGATGGTCATGGGAGGCATCTGATGTCTTGAGGGCTTTTCAACGCTTGAAGAGTGCGGGATCGACGAGCCAGTGCGTATTCGCTGTGTAAAGCTGGTTCAGTCTGGCCTGAGCTATCGGGGAGACAGATGCAATCGCTGTAACTCCACGTGGCATAACGTTCGCAGTGGGAAAAGCTGACTACTTATCCCTCAACTCAGGACAGCTGCTTAAACATGATGGAATCTCTATCACCACGAACAGTCAAGATACTCATCGACATCCAAGCCCCGACCAGTTTCTCAATCCTTCTCAGTCTAGGCCGTGACTCATCATGGGAAAACTACTGCAGAAATTCAAACTTATTGTTTGGGGTGAATGCACAATGGCACACAAAAACGCTCGAGGCCCTTGACCGATCATTGCGAGATTTGCTTGGAAACAGCAGACCATTTGGAGACGCATTGCTACTGTTTGCAGGAGACTCGGGCAAACACTGCCTGTAATTCCTCGATCGACACCAGCCGACGAAAGAAATGCCTGCCTGACATACTCTACGTGGTGGCGCCACCTCCAGACGTTAAAATTAACTACGGATATGCGTGTCCGACTGCAAAACGACTGAACAGCTGAGATATTCTCACACCAATTGCTGGCAGTTGGAAACGGACCGGTGCCGGTTGATCCGACACCAGGACGCATTTCACTACCTCCTACATTAGGCAGTTTAGTGCCGTCAAAATAAGAATAGGTTACAAAGATACTTCCCAATATTCAAACCAATTATACGAATCACGATTGCATACGCGAACGAGCGATTCTTGCGGCCAAGAACAAAGAAGTCTACCTACGTAACCATACTATTCAGTCTAAGGTTCAAGGCGGGGCAGTTCCCATGCATGTCCGTCGACACTGTTGTGGAAACAGACGAGGCAGTTAATTGTCACACAGAAATTTTTAATTCGTTTGATCTGCCAAGGACGACGGCGCGGTTACTGTAATTGAAAATCGATTTTCCGGTTATCTTACCGCGAGAAATCAACCAGCCGAAGCTTACCAACGGCACGCGACTTGCAGTAAAACCATTAGTGAACAACGTATGGGAGCCAATATCTCGACAGGACCTTTTAAAGGACAGCATATCCTTATCCCTCGCATTCCTATGATTCCAACTGACATGCCATTTCGATTTAGAATGCTGCATTTCCTGGCGTTTGCATTCACGATCAGCAAAGCTCAGGGCCAGTCCTTAGAATTGTGCGGTTTAGGATCTGCAAACGGATTGCTTCTCACATAGCCAATTATACGTTGCGTGTCCCCGAGTCGGCAAAGCGGACAATATTTGTGTCTGCACAGACAACGCAACGGCAAAAATATCTTATACCCACAATAATTATGCATATAAACATCTCAGAAACGTGTCCCCTTCCGCTTTTCTTTCTTTCGCATTTCGTCAGACTGAGCCACAGCAACGCTTGTCGGGGTCCAGCTAGTACTCCATAAAAATGACTACTGAAGTAGCATGCATTTTTTCATTGATTTTCGATGCCCTTAAAATTTGGCCATACTATATAAAAGACACGCATAAAAATATTCATTCTTTTTCTCGTTCAGTAGAAAATGGCGTCTTCGTTTAATTTTGCATTCGAAGGAAGGGTATAATTTAGTTCTATAAAACTTTTCCAATTGCCGAATTATGTTGAACCCAACCTCCGGTTACAAATGCATTCAGGGTTCCCAAACTACAAGCCGTATAATTTCCGCGTACGGAAAACCATGCAGATCTCTAAGGTAATAAAGAAGGACCATATAGGGTTCATAAAATTAAGCAGTGGATTTGAGCCACATCGTTAACTTTACAAGTCACATTGGTAAGTGCAGGGACATGACGTTTTATGAAGGGCCATTTCAAGGTATTTAAAAAATCCCACAATTAGAAACTTTTTTTAAAACCCAATTATACCCTTCTTTCTAGTGTAAAATTGAAAGAAGACGTAGCTTTCTACTAAATGAGCAAAAGAGTGAATATTTTTTGTGCATATTTCCCATGAAGTATAATTGAATCTTTAAGGGCATCGAAAATCAGTGAAAAAATGCATGCTAAGTCATTTTTTACGGAATATGGTTATTGGATGCAGCCGAAAAGAAGTTTTTTTGAAAGCCGGCGTTCTGGGGTAACTGAATTATCATAGAATTATGCTGCACGATGATTAGTTTTACAACCCTAGTTAATTAATCTTTTCGAAACGGAAACGCATTTTGGAATTTCGGTTGACATTTCATGAGTTAGCCCACCTACTGAGGTCGGTGGCGCGCCTAGGCTCTGGCCCACGCCTCGCCGGCCACCTGCACCCGATGTCACCTCTAGTCTTCTCGCTTCGGTCACGATACCGGGCCCAGAAAAGTGAGGGGGAAGAGAATGTGGTGGACGCAGCCCAAGTGTACTATCACTACAAACTAATTCACGTGCAAGTCACCGTCCCTGTTCCTACACTGTTGTGGGGCACACGGTGGGCCTCCTCGGGAACGACGGTCGAAAGATTGACTCCGCCACTGGAAACAGACTCACCTCCCCCCACCTAACCAATTACCGAATCCAAGCAAAATCTCGGTACTGAATAGGGGGCGGGAAAAAAATCATTGCGATTGTGGGTGAACTGGGGGCCGCAGAAACGGGACTGAAACGGCTTGTGACTCATGCGGTTGCCGCGCTTACGGGGATTTCAGCCTCATCGAAGCTGAGAGTACAGCGGAGTCCTGTCAGATGGCGTTTTTCCCTCCCATCGCTGATGTGTCTCCGGAGTAATCTTCGTGTTCCTCCTGCACAGTTGTTCCACCCTCAACTGCGCCAGACTGCCGAACGACTCCAGTCGCCGTCAGTGGTGTTTCTTATGATGTCTCTCCACGCGTGAGGACTTGCCGGGGGGTGGATCTGCTGGACTCGTCGCACTCAGCTTAGACCAGATAAACTTTTCCCCAAAAACCATCTCCATGCCTCAACAGGGCACGGCAAGCCACCTTTGAACTGACCTGTTCGTCACCTCTGATGAGACGACAACAATTCCTGCTACGCTCGCCAGTTAACGCGCCCAAAATAATCTTGGCCGAACTTCTTTGGTGGCACGAAATATCTTTGCAGGGGTTTCGCAGCACGTGTCAGAGGAAGCCTGTATACTTCACCCTGGGTCCTTTTCAGGCAAAGGTGGGCGAAAACCCCCGATGTTCTCCTTTCACAGCCGTAGAGGAGATCTGATTAGGAAAATGCCCTCTACACGTGGATCGCAGTTGCCGCTGAGAAATCGCTACGAGTCCATTGAGACCTTCGAAAGCCCACAGAAACCCATCAGCCGCCATCTACTCGAGCCATTCTTCATTCATCATTCTGTCCTTCTGGCAACAACTTTGTGCCGAGCTAGTTGAATTTTCTGAACATCTACCTTCTGCAAGTCTTGTTCCAACTATGCATAAAAGGGGCACTGTCTAGCTCGATCTCTAATTATTATACGATGCAACCGAAGTAATCCAAACAACAGGTCATGTTTGGACTTCGTAGCCCTAGCCTTGCTAATGGTTTCCGACTGACCTACTATCTGACTGTGGAGGGGGGGGGGAGGGAGGGAAACCGGTCATTCGGAATGTATTTATCTTTTTCATAGAACCCGGCTGGCTAATTTTACTCGAATACGGCTAGCAGCACAGGTAAAGGTAAGTTGAATAACTGGCGATATGCGTTGAGGTCAGTGTTCTGACGTATTCGGAGCCGTCAGAAGAGTCCCATCCTAGTTCCGCATGTGCACCGACGGTTGTTAGAGTTGTTGAACAAGAAGCTATCGATGCGGGCGTTTAGCGTCTAATTGACCACTGGGGAGGAGGGCATGAGCGGTTACAGGGGCGGAGTCGAGGTTGGTGACGAAGTAATGCCTGCTGTAGTTGGTGGCAGCTTACGTGAACTCGGGTTTCGCAGTTGTGACACCGAACAGTCCATATTTTTTCATCAATAGACGCTGCAGGTATAGGCAAGCCAGGCTGGTTCGCCCGTTGTTAGGTCGGTTTCTGGGGGGTTGGTATTGCGTAGCTTCTTAGATTGGGATGTTCTGACTCGCGGGGGTAGCCTCGACCAATATACCCACTTATCTGCGTCGAAAGGGACTTTTGCCCGCAAGCTGATAGCATAGTAGTCATTTGAACTGCTGGTTTGACTCGCAAGCCAGTTCGTGATTCTGCATTGAGGGCGTGTGGAACACGCGTTGTTGTTGTCCTCATGTTAGACTTTGATCTGTACCAGGTGTTATTACTCTTTTTCTTGCCTTCCCGCTGCCAGACTGCGGACTCCGCCTTCTACGCGCATCAAATGGCTGTGAAACGACGCCACAATGAGAATTTACACAAAGAACTGGTGGCTGCCCAGAGGGCGGAGGCGCTCGCCGCGCAGAGGGCCCTCAAATCGCGAAACGCTGTCCTCAACCAACTGGTTGAGGTGAGTACACACAGTCACCGTTAGTTTGTCCTAGGACAAGAATGAGGAGGTGGAGGTTGGGCTGTGTGTAGACCACCGGCCCACCTGCTCAGCCTCTGTCAAGTTTGTTGCTCCCCCCCCCACCCCTGTTGTTTTCGTAGCGGTTACGAGAATGTACCTGCCGAGACTCTTTTTACAGGAGGGCAGCCGCAATGATGCGGAGGTCTGCTTGCTGCAGCAAAAACGCGATGCCCGACGGCGGGAACTGCTCTCCAGCCTGCGTGACGCGGAATCGCATGCAGACGAGTTGATTCGACGTCTGTCTGAGGCCAACGAGGCGGCATGCAAACGCGAGGCCGAGTGGGAGGCCGAGCAAACGGAGGTGCTGAACCATAACCTCGCCACTGGTCTGTCTCAGAGCACCCGACTGGCCATACTTGGTGCGTGCCAGATGGGCTTACCGCCCATTTCACCTCTCTTTTTCGTCCTTGTGCATATAAATACGCGGTGGCTCATCTGTCGTGGTTGACGATGACCATCTGCCTTCAAAACGGGTCACGTGGCAGATGTGCTGGACCAACACGGGGACCATATTGGATTCTGGCAGGCGTTATCGGATGGCACACCATAACAAATGCCAACATTTCGGGATGCGGTGGCAGACCCGATTGCCGACGCATATCGCGCACACTGGGACCCCTGCCACCCCCCATTGTTGTTGCTGGTCAAAAACCTGGTCATTTGTTGTGTGGACCAGGGGGTGTGGGGAATGGAGCGCCAAGGTGCGGGCTAGACCGTGACATTCAGCTGCGCCCTCTCCCGCCCCCGGTTTTCTTGGCTTTGCCTGGGCATCGAGTCCAGGTGGGGGGAGGAGAGAGTGCGGTAGATGCCGTGCAAGTATACATTCGCTATAAAATAATTCACGCACATGTCACCGTCCCTGCTCTCACCTTGCTGTGGAGCACATGGTGGGCATCGTCGACAACGACGGTCGAACTGTCTCATCACATATCACACACACATCTTCACCATCAATCTCATCACTATCATTGTCATTGTTATCATAGACACTGGTAGTCTGAACGTCTCAAAATATGAGGTCCATCATTGTCCCTAGGGCGCTGTGGGGACATGCGTCTGAATTTGATCGACGTACCTACTTCATTCTGTATTTCCGGATCTATCTCTCCCTCCACTAAGACAACAAAATCAGGTCAACGGGATGAGAGTGTGCGCATAATGATTGACAAAATCAACCAGCCCGCCTGAACGGGTCACACACGACCTCATTCCCAACTCCCCGCGGATCCGGTTTCAAGAACAGAGGGACGCAGTAAGGAGGACCCATTGCGATCTGACCCTCGTCACTTGGTAGCCTTGCAGGTCACGGACTTTAGCGCGTCAGATTCATTTTAGGGAGGTAGAACTCCTGTCATTTTCGATGGTGAGAACCATGGCACGGGGATTGGCACACGAGTGATGGGCGGTGCTCTAGTGTGTGCACATAGCACACAACAGGGCCTTTCGGTGATTGAATGTTTGAGGACAGTGTGAACACAAGTGATGTTGATATTTTACTGCTCATTTTGCGCATTCCTATAGGACTGACCAAGCCACCAAGGTATGCCTGAGTGTGCTTCTGCAGCGTGAGCATGGAAGGTGGACTTGACTCGTGTTCGTCGGCTCTCCAGCCGTTTCACCATGAATTTGCCGATGTCCGATCAGACCGATATATTGTTGGCACGTGCGACCACGATTGAAACAAGTTGTTGCTGTATCTGCACTGCTGGCCATGTCACCATTTCGGTAGTTGCGAAGGTATTTGGAAACAGAAGACAGGAACCGAAATGTGCCGGTACAGGGAGAGAGCACGTGAAAGCGGTCTCATCGATGATACTATTTTGTTTCGTGGGGAGGTGATTTGGTTGCACTGCAGCTAATCCGAAGACAGTCAGCAAGACCGATCCGGACCTTGAAAGTGAGCTAACAGTGGTCCAACATATTAGCAGCGTTTTTCTCACGCCTGTTTCTCTACCTTTTCCTCCGCCATTCGCAACATCCGCCAGTTGTATACAAGCGCTCCTTTTGGCCCTTTGTTTATTTGACAGCACTCGAAGGAGGTCCTGGAGGTGACCCTGCAGCGCGTGTTTGTTCACCTTGCCTGCGAACAACCCTAGCGAAGAGTCACTCCGACATGTCGTCGTCTGTCAACCTGACAGTGTGACCTCTCTATTGGAGTTGAGCCTGGTTCAAGGCGGCTTAGGTGCTCAGTCGCTTCGAAATCCCTTCCTACCACCCCCTTTCTGCTTTTTCTTGCGGACAGCCTGACTGGAAGCTATCTGGTTTACTCGCTTGGCCTTGACAAGCAGTTCTGGTCTTTACGCTATCTAAGCACGCTTTCAGAATGATATTCCTGTAAACACAGTGCGTGACCGATCTCATGAAATGTTGGCCGAAATTCTGGAATGCGTTTCCGATTAGGAAGGATTACTTAAGTGGGGTTTCTATACTGATTTTCGTGCAGCATAACCCTATAACATTTCGGACTCGCCAGGATGTCGGCTTTAGCATGCACTTCTTTTTAACATCTTGCAGAAACTACACACGGCAAAAAATGATTACTTAAGTAGCATGCATTTTCCACGTTGATTTTCGATGGTCTCATAAATTCAAATATATTTCATAAAAACATGGACAAAAAATGCCTTCTTTTACTCATTTGGTAGGAAATCACATTATCTTCATATTTTATGTCCGAAGAAAGTGCATATTTAGGCCTTAAAAAAGTTTTCAAATTCGCGAATAATTTTCAGCCTTATCTGCCATTGCATCAGCGTTTAGCAATTTCAGTCTACAAGGTGCATGCTTTCCGCATAAGGAAAATCATATATTCCTCTATGCCTTTAAGAAGATACCACATAGTGTTCATGAAATTGTGCAATGGATCCGGGCTTTGTTGTCCATTTCATGAGGAGCATTAGTAAATAGGCATGTGCGGTCTTGCATGCATGGACACCGCACAGTCTTAAAAATCTCATAATTAGAAACTTTTTAAAAACCCAAATATACACTTTCTTTGGGCATAAAATATGAAGACATTGTGATTTCCTACCGAATGAGTAAAAGAAAGCTTATTTTGTGCATGTCTTCGTAAACTATATTTGAATTTATGAGACCATCGAAAATAAACGTGGAAAATGCATGCTACTTAAGCAGCCATTTTGTACCCAGTGTGGTTTCTGCAGGAGGTCGAAAAGAAGTGCATTCAAAAGCCGACATTCTGGCGAGACCGAAACGTTATAGGGTTATGCTGCATGATAATCGGTATAGCAACCCCACTTAACTAATTCTTCTTAATCGGAAACGCATTCCAGAATTTTGGCCAACATTTCATGAGATCGGCCGTGCACTGTACTCATCTTGGTCATCTCTGAGTGAGCCTTGTGACTTACTGAAAACTTGACGCACCCTGGAGAGGAGGGTTGCAATCTCGAAACTGATTTTGATGGTGCTACTCAGATAAAATAATGTGTCTACCCCTACGAGACGGTTACTGTGAGTTCAGTTTATTCGACAGTTGGCGCTGGTTTGTGCAGGACAACCGTGTTGTGCACGTTGATTGGTAATCCGAAGTTGGCGCATGCGGGAGCGAACGTTTCAGATATCATCACTGTACAGTGGATGTGCTATCCCATGAAGTGTTCACCGAACTTATAAAATACGCTCTTGACTCAGAAATATTACTTAAGTAGGGTTGTAATATTAATTACCTTACAGCATAATATCAGGCTATCTCAGTCATGCCAGCATGCCGGCTTTTGAACGAGCTTATTTCCGGCCGCTTGCAAAGACTGCACTTCCTAAAAAATGACTACTTAAGTAATGTGACCCCTATTGATTCTCGATAATCTTATAAATCCAAGTGTATTTTATGGAAAAGATGCGTAAAAATATCCTTTTATTCATTCATTTGGTAGCGCGTTAATCTTCGTTAAATGTTATGCATGAAGGGAAAGTATCTTCCGGTTTTAAAAAAGTTTTTACTTATGAGACTTTTATAGATCGTGAAGTATTCATTCGTGAAATGTCGTTATGCAGTGTGACCCAAATCCACTGCAAAATTTTATGAACCCCAATTGTTATTTCCCTAGTAGCATATAGAAATATATGATTTTCCTCGTACGGAAAATATACAGCTTGTAGTTTGGAAACCCTGAATGCAGGTGTAACAGCAGGTCGGGTTAAAATTTATTAGCAAATTGAATAGTTTTCTTTTTTAAAAAAACCGAGTTATACTCTTTCTTTAAATACGAAATCTCGTTGTGATGTAATTCACTAACAAATAGAAGAACGAATTGAAGCCCTGTTTTCTCGTAATAAACTTGAACGAGGTAAAGGTTTTGCAACATGCAGGCTTTAATGCCGTCATAAAGTGTCGTGACCTACCAGTAAACTCCGTACGGTCATTGCGTATTTATAAGGTAAACTATTCAATTAGAGGGCAATCTAGAGGGATGAAAGTTGATAGATAAATAAACCACAAACTGGTGACCTGGTATGCGGCTGCGCATGGCCGGGGGGAAGGGGGAGGGAAGTTATCCAAGCAAGCGACGAAGGCTGAAATTGAAGCATTGTTTTCCCGGAATAAATTTGAAGAAGGCAAAGGCGACGAAACATGCTGGAACTATTGGCGTTATATAATTTCCTAACCTCTTATTCAACTGCCCAAGGTCATTACGTATTTGTAAGATAAGATAAACTGTTCGACCAGAGATCGGCCTAGATGGATGAAACATGATAGGTAAATAAAACATCGGCTCTTGGTCTGATATACAACTGCGCATGGCGAGGGCGACGGGGGAGGGAAGGTATCCGAGCAAGCCAGTTAATATTACAGTGAAAACCTGTTGGGCGTGATTGAAACTGCAACGCGCGGTACAGCAGTCGGCCAGCAGCATTCTTCAGCCTAAGCCTCCCCTCGTGTCCCCTTTTCTTGCCTAGACTCAATGCAGGAGACTCTGTGCGCATCTGAGGCTGTAATCGCCAGGCAGAACCGGTCTCGCGAGAATGCCAAGCAGAAACTGCATACGGATAAGGTGGACTCCGAGAAAGCCCTTGCCAAGGTCCTTGCCAGTCGAAACTTGGACAAGCTAGACCTGACAGCTCGGGTCGCAGATGAGGTACCAGTCTTGCATTGTCCTGTAGGATGCAGATGCCCCAATGTTTTATCAACCAAACTACCGACCAGATGTAGAATCATATAAACTGTCAGATTTTCAGCAGTTTGCCCATCATGCCAGATGATAACTACTGAGAAGGACAAGGAAGACTGGAATGACCATCTCTGGCCAGTCGCACCTGGCCTCGGACCTGGATAACATGAAATTCATACTGTTGAGTTAAGGAACCCTCACTCCTGTCGGATATGTTCAGAGGAGGGAGGGGGGGAGTGAAGTGCTCGATCTTCCACTTGCATGCTAGGTTGAAATAGGAAGAATCATGAAGACCGATGCTGTGCACGTCATTTCTGCAATTTGTAGCCGCCTGCATAGCCCATGTCCAAGTTTTCGCAAATAGAGGCTAAAGTTAGAGTTCCAGGTGTACAGTGCGTGACCGATCTCATGAAATACTGGCCGAAATTGTGGAATGCGTTTTCGATTAGGAAGGGTTACGTACGTGGGGTTGTAATATTGATTGATATGCAGCATAATCCTATAGCATCTAGGACTCGCCAGGATGTCGACTTTTGAATGCACTTCTTATTGACCTCCGGCAAAAACCGCACTTGGTAAAAAATGACTACTTATGTACCACGCATTTTTCGCATTGATTTTCGGTGGTCTTATAAATTCGGATATATTTCATAGAAAACGTGCGCAAAAATATGCTTTCTTCTACTCCTTTGGTATAAAATCACATTGTCTTTATATTTATACCCAAATAAAGTGTATATTTAGGTTTTGAAAAATTTTCTAATGAGATTTTTCGAGAGCCTGCGACGTCCATTTATACAGCATTGTACCTGTCTGTTTACCAATGATCCTCATGAAATGTACAACACAGTCTGGATCCATTGCGAAATTTCATGAACTCTAAATGGTATCTTTTAAAAAGCATAGAGAAATATATGATTTTGCTTATGCGGAAAGCATGCACCTTGTAGACTGAAATCTCTAACCGCTAATGCAATGACAGATCGGGCTCAAACTTATTCGGGAATTGGGAAACTTTTCGAAACCTAAATATACGCTTTCTTTGGGTGCAAAATATGAAGGCAATGTGATTTTCTACCAAGGGGGTAAAAGAAAGCATATTTTTGTGCATGCTTTCTGCAAAATATATTTGAATTTATAAGACCACCGAAAATCAATGCGAAAAAATGCGTGCTGCATAAGTAGTCATTGTTTACCAAGTGCGGTTTTTGCAGGAGGTAAAAAAGAAATGCATTCAAAAGCCGACATCCTGGCGAGTCCTAGATGCTATAGGATTATGCTGCATATTAATCAATATTACAACCCCCGCTAAGTAATCCCCTCCAATCGAAAACGCATTCCACAATTTCGGCCAATATTTCATGAGATCGGTCACTCACTGTATGTATGAGTAGATAGGAGGAAAACCAATCGCGCTGCGGTACCATTTATCTTTCTGAGCTTTCAAACTAATGCAGAAGTCCATTGCCAGAGATAAAAGCAGTAACAGAACAGGCCAAAGTTATAGGGGATATAAGCCAATCAACGACTGGTGCTGCAGGTAACTGTACAGGACTCTGTACGCCAATGCCAGATCGATGCATTTAATTGACCCCGGATCAGAACTTAGTCAATTAATTTATCGATCTGGTGCCGGCGTACATAGCTTTAGACATTCATCTCCAGACCTGCAGCACTGGTCGTTGATTGGCTAATATTCCGCATAGCTGTCGCCCGTTCTATTGCTGCTTTTATCTCTGACGATGAACTGCATTAGTTCAGGAGTTAAGCAAAATGAACAAAGGGATCTGCTGCTCGACCAATCCTCCCTTTTCTTGCTTTTTTCAATTTTTTGTTTAAGCGCGCAGTCATCTTAATCTATAGGACTCTAAGAGAGTTAATTAAGCTGATCGGGCAGAGAATACACCCGTCAGATAAAAAAGTAATCGAAGGGAAGCAAGCAAATCTTGATCTCTCTAATCGTTTGTGTTCTAGGAGGCAGAACAAAAGGAGGCCTTTCGACGGCTACAACAGCTCAGGGATATGCAAAGTCAGCGCATCATTCAGGAGATCAGGCTGGTCGAACAAGAACTCTGTCGTCTAACGCAGGCTGAGCAGGAACGGAAGCGGGCCTCCTCCCAGTTGACCGTCTCCACTCTTACCGAGCAGCGCGGCAAACTCCTGCAGCTGCTACAAAGCCTACAGAAGGCCAAAGAGCGTCGGGAGACGGAATTACAGAACCGTCTGGTGAGGCGGCCTTCCCCTTTTCAGCCAGCAAGCACTGTCTCCCAGACCACATTTAATAGCGGATTTTTTAGTGCGCTTTTATTTGTGACAATAATTGTCCCCCTTCCCGTTATCCTAGGTGGAGTTAGAAGCACGCAAACTCCGCGACCAGACTGACTACTGGCTTGTGCAATACCAGAGGCTAATGGACAAGAAACCGACGGCCCTGCTTAGTGTGAGTTTCAATCTTTTTTGGTGAGCATGTGGTGTGTGACAAGTTGGCTTTTCTGTCTTTCAAGTGCTAAGCGCGCGCGGCCGTTCCTCTGCCCTATAAATGTCATAAATTATGCCTACTTGCAAGTTTTACGTAGCACTTTCACGCAGCATTTAAACAGGAGGCCGCTAATCTGAGCCTCGTCTTTTTAGCCTGTCTGTTGGTGAAGAATGGAGCCATGATTTTAATAGTCCGTGGGAGGGATTCGGACAAAAAGCTAGTCCTTAAACAACCAGTGGAGCCACAAAGATTGGCTTATACTGTTTCCTTCCTATTCCTGTACTGTGACTAAGCCTAAGAATTTAATAATTACACATACACCACCCCTCGGGTTAGATAATGGGTCTCCCTGTTATGCCTTTATGTTGGGCTTCCATATGAAAAAAGCAGACATTTTCCCGAAAGTAGTTGGATTTTTACTTTTTTTAAAAATATATTCTGAGTATCGTTTTATTTGAATGACACAGACTGTGATCGCTGAAACGTTTAGTCTAAAATCTCTGTAGGAAGGAAAAGTGGACAATGGCGGAGAAATCTGTGCCGAAATATGGTAGGAAATTCCTCGACTCCTTAGCCAACTGTGGATAGCGCCGTGATTTTCACAGTTGGGTCAATAGGAGTTATTCAAAATCTGCCAAAATACCTATTAATTAAGTGAGTCTGGTAGTCATCTGGTGGATTCTAAGTGAATTACTTAGGAAATCCTGCTTGGGCAGTCAACTTACTGTATCAGATTTGGTGGATTCCAGACGTTGCAGTAGATTGGGCAGGTAAACTTGATCCAAATGTGATTAAACTCGAATCGTCTGGCGGGGCCTCGTAGCTCAAGTGGTTAGAGCGTTGGCTGTACTAAAGCCTTCACATATTTGTATGCCATTGGACGTTGTAATGTGAAACCTAGAGTTAAGGTGGTGCCTTTTATAGCCTATCATCCCCATGCCGTTTATCACCTTGAACGCTACATTTTTTTCTAGACTTCGCAACGGTCTATAGCATCTCAAAGATTATGTACAGTCGAATAAGAGGTCTTGGGATTTAATGTGCCGTTTGAATTCCACTTTCGTTACAATTTTCGATGTGGTCAGGTTTGTTCTGAATAAAGGAAAATTATTTAAAAACAAGAAACCTGTTTTTGCCGATTATTTTAAACACTGCACATTCATTTCAAAAAGTTCATAACTTCACCCTAACATCATTCCCTCCGAAAGAAGTCCTTGCTGATTGCTGCGAAGACGTCAGCAGTTTCTTAGATTGATTTAGCTTTCCCAGTTTTTCGGTTTTTTACTAGTAACTTATCCGAAATTGTTCATGTCCGGCTCGAAATTAGCAAAGGGTTCTATTAACCTCCTGGGCATAAGCTACAAAGTTGACACGTTCCAATCCATAGTTGTGGGAGCAACCTTCAGTCCGTGGCTTCTAGCCCACCCGAAAGTCTAGAAGACAGCTAAGGGATGCATACATGTCCTTTTAGAATCGGCCCCGGCAGTCACTGATTCGGGTAATTTTTATCCAGCCTTGATCACTTCCCATCAACGCTGCAAATAGGAAGCTTCACTACAAGCAACTGGGTTATTGATGAGCAGCGCTTAATTTCACCGCCTGCTGTACTTTTCCACCCTTTTCTTCTGTGCACAGGAGCAGCTTATTGATCCCGATGTGTACAAGATCCTTGAAGCCGCCGATGCCATGGACTATGCTGCTAACTTCGAGTACCATCGCATCACCTCCGACATGCTGCTGTCCTTCACTGATGCTGATCTGGTTCAGGTACCTTGTTGCCTTAGCTTTCTCTGAGAGTTGCCCTTATACCGACATATTATGCACAGTAAATGTGATAACTCATTAAATGTAATGAGTTATCACAAAAAATCCCCATAACACAAAACCCGCCCACGCTGCTCTCCCCAAAGTATCAATGTAGTAATGAAAGTCACAATTTGTTTATAAATTACTATCTACTAACATAAACATAAGTAACGCTCGTCGAAATATTTAATTTAACAAGCGCATAAGGAAGCGGGACGCATAGAAAGGGAAAAATAATTAAAAAATGATAAAAAATACCAAAAGCAGTACGTTGCTGACCTCACATTCCCATTTAACTCGGCAGAAAGTTTTTCTGACATGGTGGTAGCCGGGTTGTCTATAGTGCACTGTTCATTGTGGTCATCTTGCACAAAATCGAACTCTGCTTACACTGAGAAATTCTTTTTTGCCTTGTCGCCCTCACTTGATTAGTGCAAAAGGATTTCCGATAGGATTAGGATCCGGGCTGTTGGTATGAATAGCAGCCGGTTGAAGACCGCATGCGGAGAGACTGGATGTTGTCTAAATAGCTAGATTGTAGTTGCAATCGTTATCAAATTCCTACCTTTTTAGAGCGATAGGCAGGAGTAGTATCAAGAAAGATTATGGCATCCACTCGGCACCGGTGGATGCTGTTGTAGCCGAAGACGTCCTTCACAACATCGACAAACACCTTGCTGTTGCTGGTGTTCGTAGCCGACCGCCAGATTAGCCGTTCTCTGAACTCGATAGCCATCCGAACCATCAACCTTTGACAGTTCTTGGTGGTTGCATCCGACGCTGTGCGCTCTCTTAAAATTTTATTCTTACACACGACCATCTGGGTCGACTTCATGGACTTTCTAAAGATAAGACCTCTATGGGGGGGGGGGGAGGAGGCGTAAATACTCTTCCAAGATGAGGGCCTGTAATCAATATAACTCTTTGCAAGTGAAAAATGTTCTTTAGTTAGCCTTCTGATTAAAAATGGCTTGATCATGACGTTTTACTCGTGAAGTTCAAATTCCTGCATCCTTTTCCTTGTCGGATCTTATTTCGTAGCCGCACCTGCATTAAACATGCCTCAGCCGTCTGTCATACGAGATCGGTGGTAATAGGGTTTGACACTAACCCCTAACCCCAACTCAATCCCCTACTACTAACCCCCAACCCCAACCCCTAACAGTAACCTCTGGCTCATAACACTAACACCTTGCCCTAACCCTTAGCCCCTAACCCTAACTCCTGACAGGCGCGGCTGCGAAATAAGACCTCACCCATGCCCATTCTAAAGTGAGTAATTACCCAATCAACCCCAAAAAATGACAGAAGTTAAATTACCGCACACGGTAGAGACAGTAATATAATCCCTAATTCGTAGTCCAGGAGCATAGCATTCTGAAGCCAAGCTTTATTGTGACAGAGGGCGCAGCTGATGCATGCAAGACTGCTTGGCGCCTAGTAGAAAACTAGCTGCGTTCTCTGCCGATCGTATTCACGATCAGAAGGCCACCGGCTGGGTCTTCATCCATCTATCTATTTATACTACCTAATTAGTCGATTTAGGACCTGGTTGATGGTTGTTTATAAGCGAACAGAATCAGTGTACTTCTGAGGCGCTAATCAGGCCAGTATATGCCCAGTTCGGATCTTATTTCGTAGCCGCGCTTGCAGTAGACATGGCTAGGCCGTCTGTCATACGGGACCGACGGTAGTAGGGGGCTTAACACTAACTACCAACCCTAACCCCTAACACTAATCCCCTAACCCTAACCCCTAGCGTTTTTGGCTACGAAATAGGATTTAACCTCATTTTTCACCGACACAGTAGGGGGCAGATGGGGGTCGGATCATTTTATTCTACAGTGGATGCAAATGGTCTTAAGGAAGTGATTTAAAATAAGAATAAAGATGCCCAAACAGTTTCTACCTGCAGTCGACTATGAGCGGATACAGAAATTTGCGGAGGAATGGTTGTCGTGTGAGCTGTTACTAAGTATTTTCAATATTAGTAAGGTCAGTCTAAGGCGGATTACCACTGTTAGAACGGCGCTCAGAGATAAGCGGGGAAAACTAAAACGGTCCACCAGTGGACAGAACCATGAATTTACTTGTTGTGCACTAACAAAGTTTCAAAATATGCGAACTGAGACCATACACGGGGAGCATCTACCGAAGTTCTTTATGAACATGATTAGGAAAAGGGTACGACCATATTCTGTAGCTGCACCTGTTAGGGTTAGTAGTTAGGAGTTAGTGTTAAACCCCCTATTACCACCGGTCCCGTATGATAGGCGGCTAGGGCGTGTTTACTGCAGGTACGACTACGAAATAATATCCGACTAAAAATGAAAAATGGGTTGTTTATATTCGACTACTTTACGTCCTAAATTGATCATATCTATGTTTTATGCAAACGCGTTTGCTCAAATTCTGTCATCCTCGTTTTCTAGATCGGCGTCCACGCTTTGGGCGCGCGAAAGTCCATTTTACGCGCTCTAGAGGAGTATATTGCTACACATGTACGTTCGCCATTTCTCACTTCACGTAAAATTCAGATTAATCTTTATGCACTGTCGTTTACTGATGTTGGATCTGGCGACATTTTTGCTATGAGGCAGTTAATTTATTTGACTGACATCCACAAACCGCGCCCTGTTTAACTATTCAGCCTTTATGATCCCTCCAATTTCGTCTCCTCAGTCATTTCTGACGTTTCATTTTTGTGTGCTATAGAAGCTGGAACTTCCTGAGCCCAGTGCGCCACCAATGGATCTCCCCTCGGCACCCCCTCCTCCTGTCTCGAAAGCCGCCGAATTTGGGGAGGACGAGCGACTGCCACAGCCCTCAGCCCCGCCTCTTCCTCCAATCATGGCCAGATTCGAAAGCGAGTGTTGTGTGTGTCAGGAGCGTGGGGTACGTCTACTAAGGCCTCTCCGCCATGACAGTCCTCATAAGTAGCACTCCAAACCGACGGCTTAAATAATTTTATGGGGCCAAAGAAGATTGGTGCTAACCTCTTTCCACTGTATAAAGGCAAGTGGGAAGTTAGTAGAGTGAGCTTTGAGGCACAGTTGCCTATAGGCAGAATGGTGTTACCGACAAAGACAAGGGAGACTGGAATGGCCATTTCTGGCTTATTAGCCGTCGTCAGCCAGTCATACCCTAGCACGAAGTGTGGAACACCCGAGGCTCGGACTCGAGAGAGAGCCCGTAAGGCACAATGGAACGAGTGAGTTCCGTAAAAATGATCGGTGAGCGCCCCCTATCATTTTCTATTCCCGATCGAAACCGACAGGGCAACGGCCTCGTGACCCAGTGGTTAGAGGCGTGGAGTTCTAACTAACAGGTCGCGAGTTCGAGCCTCGGATGTTCCACACTTCGGGGTTGGTTATGACTGACTAACGACGGCTAATAAGCCAGAAATGGCCATTCCAGTCTGCCTTGTCTTTGTCGGTAATACCATTCTGCCTATATCGTTCGCCGCTGTGCGGCTGCTGGTTGAGATAGACATAGAGCTTGTAAGGCACAACGGAACGAGTGAGTTCCGTAAGAACGATCGGTGAGCGCCCCCTTACCAGAGTTGCCTATTTTGGTCACTGGCCCGATCTCTATCCATTCTCACATTGGCGCACGCTCATTCTCAACGGGAATTAAACATCAGGCCGTATACAGCCTCATTATCAACCCAGCCGACTGTAGCTAGTGTCGGCTGGCATTGTCACTGTAGGCTCGCCAATCCGGAGTATTTTCAGTCAAGCACACCCGGCTAGCGTTCGGGGCCATTTGGAAGTATAGCGCTTAACACAAGGGTACGTAAAGAGGAGAGGTTCACCGGACCATTACTTAAGCTCTGAATGCACAAAATCGAACAAAAATGTAAATGGCATATCGTGTCAGCAGGCCTCAGGCTGATCGATTTTTTTTACCAACTGTTGGAGCGCGATCACACTACCACAAACCATTTCTATAACCAACTACTCAGTAATCACTATATTGGGGTGTTCGGAAATAAATCGCGTTTTGTTCACTCCTATGAAATATGGGTCAGCCAACTGTTGTATCCCTAATGGACGTTTTGTTTCGTCCTTTGTCACCCCATTCCTAAATGACATGTGCGTTTCCAGTCCAGTCACGCCCCCGCATGCCATGTCTCATTGGGTGATTGAATTCTGAGTGACCACTGTTTAGTTAATGATTGAGCAGTGACTTGCCACTTATAAACATTTCATTGCTTGTTTTTGCCAGTCGTCATCACTTCCATTCGACTATGCGTGATTCCCCATAGAGGACAAGGGCTTCTTAAACCAACACATTCACCAGTGCTTGCTGTATGAGTTTCGTAGAAAAAAAGTAGTATTACAGAGGCAGGGAAAAACACTTGTGAAGTGTATCCTGATTCAGTTAGAGCTCTTTTAGGTAGGCTGTGGTTACAAAATTTTAAAAATGGCGATTGTGAAATGTCAGACAAGCCTCGTCCTGGAAGGCAGCTCACTGAATCATGGCTTTCTGAATGAGACTATTTAATGCGATTCACGTCAAAACACCAGGAATTTGTCGCAAACATTTAAATTGTCGTGTCCAACTATTCTTGAACACCTCAGGCGTATTGGAAAACATGCCAAGAGTTAATTTGGGCTCCACATGTGCTTACCCCAGGAAGGGTTAATGTCGTCAGGATGGTAGGTCCGTCCACATCCTCCTTGACTTAGCAGCTATGCATTTCCATCTATTCCGATCACCAGAAAACTTTGTAGAAGGCAAAACGCTCAAAAATAAAGAGGAAGTTGAAAGCAGTCTTCGGACTTTTTTTCCCAGTAAAGAGGCTAATTTCTTTGGACGTGGTCTTTTCATTGGGCTGCTGTCAATGAAAATGACAGTATTGCATCCCGGGTTAAATCCATTCAGACAAATTTTGTTCACATTCGTTTTTATAACCTTCTGGTAAAACGCAATCACCTTTCGAACACTAGTATATTACAAATATGCAGTTCGTCACGCCCGCTCAGCTTTCACATCTCATCCTCTGTCTGCTCAGACCTTTATTATTGTTTATAAACGTGAGAGAAATGGCCAAAAGTGTCGAACTTTTCCTTTCCCTCAGCGTGCAAAGTACACAGAGGTCCGTCAAAAAGTGCAGTATTAAAGCACTTCTTAAGGAGGCAACTTATAAGAGAAATTTTTCTAATTGATTAAAGACATATTCGTTCCCGACTTTCGTTGTGGACGGTCACTGTATTCGAAAATGAAGTTTCATGTTTAAATTAGTCTTCAAATGTGAGCCAAACGACCATCTTCGTGAAAAGGAGCGCGTAAAGACACACTAGTTCGGTAAATTCCTTCAAGAATTACCCTATTTTAAAGTTTTCAACAGACAGGTAATTCAGAATCTGTCTTTGTGGACGATCGGGTGAAAGCACTGAAAATCATGAAGTATTCAACAATATTTCAAGGCCGATCTGAAACTCAACGTAATCCAAAACGAACGAAAAGTGTAGATTAACGGAAGAAAATTTCTCTCTATAAACACAGAGTGGTGTGTTTACGATCACGCATGCCAATTCTATTTACCGATCGGCTTGGCAGCATGTGACCTTTTAAAAATCTTTGCTCCTACGACGTTCCTCTTGGGGAACTCAATCAAACTCCCGTTTCTCTTGTTAAGCCGCATCTCGTTCAACCACGAATCCTTCGAAAACTGTTTTGGAATCTATAATCAGAATGTAGGCTCTTGACAAGCCGCCATATATGAAATTACACTAGTTCTTAAAGAATATTTAGAAGCAAACTTCACTAAAACACTATTTTTAAACGTTAATTTACTTGTACTTTCATATTTGCTTTGTTTTTTTGCATGAGAAGACATTCTTTACACCTAAAACGAAGTTTACTAAATTGCAGCCATTTTCGAAGTTCTCGGGATTTCTCGTTTTTCTGATAAAACGGCACTTCGAAGCAACACAACACTGCCTTTAGCATTTCTTTCTTTTTTTAATTCTGTCAAAGTTGTTCTTAATTAAAAGGCATATTTGATCCATAAATTCCAGATCAGATCAGATTTATTCAGGGAAAGGTAGGCGAGCACCTTTGAACTCCCTTTTTGTTACAAGAACCTCATAAAAACAATGTGTAAGGCAAGTGCCAAGCAAAATTAGGTAAGTGATTACATACAACAAGCATTGGTTACTGGTATAAATTTGTCTGTGAATGCCTTCTATTTCAAAATTGTACAATAACCAGTACGCGGTACTGAATAGACCACGCAATATCATTACAAGCGTATATGCTTCGGTTGGGAAATAAAAGCCACAAAGTAATGTTACTTACAAATAGGGAGTAGCATGTTTTGTAACGTGAAATCTTGGGGCGGGTGGCACAGGGGGAGGGGGAAATTTGTCGGTTTGCGAGTGATTAGCAATCATTCGTACATTTCGGCACCTTTCATGAGTTAGGTCACTTACTGTACTTCGGCTGAATTTTGCTAACTTCGCCGTGAGCCCTCGGACGCAGGCGTGCAGGAAAATTTCTACCACATGTATTCTTGACCATTTCTTCTCAGCTTTTTCCTTGTCACTGGAGGCGCCCGCTGTCTTCTCCTTTGTAGTGTTCCATCATCTTCCTGCCCTGCGGTCACGTGTGCTGCTGCGACACATGTGCTGGTCGGTTGGGTCAGTGTCCGCTCTGTCGATGCGCGGTGGAACAGTGCGTGCAGCTTACCTCGGAATACCCTGCCTAACAGGCATTTTGACGACCACTTTGGTCACTTGCTTTACTCTTACCAATTCTGTCACCTGTTCTTCTCAGACCTAGAGATCTGTTTTCTCTCTTTTTTTCTTTTAATTCCAACCCAAATACTCGTCTGGACACTTGTCTCTCCTGCAGTCTTCATTTTTGCTGATTTTATCGTCTTTGTCGCTCACTGTATTTTTTTCTGCCTCGTTTCCTTAATTTACGTCAAGCTGCATGCGATTCAGTTGCAGCAGGCCAAATAGCAAATCTGATACTCAATCATGAAGCGTTTTTGTGATAAAAATAAACCTGCAAATACTCATTTCTCCTACCTTGGATGAGTGATTCGCCTGGTATATTTATTTAGCCGCGTCTGTCCGGCAGACTGCAGTTCATATTTCCAAAATGAGCGCCGCAATGCTGAGAGACCCACAGATGAGCCGAAATCCGCGTAGTTGCGTCATTCAGCGGTTCATGGTCAGCAAAACACGCATGTCTGGGCTTTTAGTTAGTACCCATGCAACCGGTATGGCAAATCATTGAGTACAGTATGCGGGCTAACTCATGAAATGTCAACCAAATTCCGAAATGCGTTTCCGTCTCAAAAAGATTAACTAAGTAGGGTTGTAAACCTAATCATCATACAACTTAACTCTATAATGATTTAATTACCTCGGGACAATGGCTGTCTATAGAACTTCTTTCCTGGTTATACGACCAATCTTCATGCAGCATAATTCTATAATAATTCAGTTACTCCAGGACGCCGGCTTTCGAGCAAAGTTCTTTTTGGCTGCGTTAAAAAACCATACCCCGTAAAAAATGACTACTTGAATGACGTGCATTTCTTCATTGATCTTCGATGCCTTTAAAGATTCATTTATATTTCATGGAAAACATGCATGAAATATTAATTCCTTTGCTCATTCAGTAGAAAATTACGTCTTCTTTTAGTGTTATACTCATCATCCTGTTGGTTGCGACTGGGATTAAGAATGCTTTTCTGTGCATGCCATTTTATAAGCCTACTATGCCAAACTTGGGGAGTTCTGGGCCTCCATTAAAGCCTTGAGTGGGCTGTGTTAAAATGATTTTAGCTGCCTTGCAATCTAGCCGTTTTCCATAAAATAAATAAGATCACAATATAGTCCTTTAAAATATGTTTAGCTTGCACGGCGACTTTCGAAAACAATGTACTGCACATTTTGAAATTCGGTCCGTTCGAACTGCGGTAAAGTGCACGAGACAGTCTGATTTCGCCATTCACATAAATGAGGATCCAATTAGGTTGTGCCCATTTCATTTGAGCTTTCGGTTGGGCACAAGAATAAGTATCGCCCCCTAAACTATATCCCTTCCAGAGTGCCGATGGAAGGAAACAGGTGAGTTCCAGGAATCAGTTCAGAAGAAAAAAAGAAGATGCGGCCACTGGAGCAAGAAGTTTATTGGCCTGACGTTTCTAATTCGTCGCCAGAGACCCCTTACGGCGACTGCCTCTGATGATGGGTTCGAGGGAGAATCCGAAACGTTAGGCCAATAAACTTCTTGTTCCACTGATCGCATCCTTCTTTCCTTCTGAATTCCTATAGAGCGTCTACCAATTTAGTCTAGGCAGGTATACAGGATCACCAATCGTAGGTGCCTGCGCGAACGCTTCCATGCGATCAAATGTGGGAGACAAGGAAATCAGCGGGAATGCGTAAGGTGTAAGCAGAAACTGTCGGTCTCACCATTTGTGACATGAACATGTTAACCGGAGTAATGGAAATAGATAGAAGAAGGACGAATGTCTGTGACATTAGCGATGGATTGTGAGACGAGAGAGAGCAGGCGCTTGCCGACGACTTGGTGTGTGACTGACAAAGTACCAGAAAAGTACTAAGAAGCCCATGGGCACTATACGTCCGAAGTTGATGTCGGTCGGCAGAAGACCGACCGCATACTGTGGTGTCCGACCTAGTGGATGAACAGGACGAAGCTCGAAATGAATAGACTCACAACGGTGGCTTATGAGGCATTCACTGAGCAGAAAGGAAATCTTGGGGGCAGAGCTAACGTCGTGGACGGCAACAGTCCCCAAGGGAAACGTACACTTCCGCAGATGTCGGCAACATGGCTCATGGTCTACAGCTAGAAGCCATTAATTGGGCTAGCAGCTGGCAAGTTAAAGAAAGAAAGGACGTTTTCCAGCGACTATTACGAAACGGACTGTGAACTATGGAGTCTACCGAAAACATTGCATAAGCCGTAGGCAAAAGTGGCGAGGACCAACTCGGTGACTCGATGCTATTCTGCCGGAGAAAGAAACATTCGCAGAAGGCCTCGAAGTCTGTTTATAACGTATACCAACCTACCTAAATCAAATAAGTAGACACTCCATGGGGGTATAGTTCAGGTTGGACTTATTCCTGTGTACTACCGACCTTCCTACCCAACGTCATTTTGGCGAAGCCCATTCTTAATGTCAGAAAAAGTAACAGTGGGAAGCTATCACCAAATATATGGCACAATAATGGTTGCAGTATTTAGAGAGAACTTTCCAACAGAAGCGCGCAGGCTACGTCCAGGAAGCAGTGCAGAAGAAGAAGCTGCGATCACCGGAACAAAAATTTCATCCGCCTGACGTTCCGGATTCTCACTCAGAGACTGCGACTGTCTCCAATGATGGGTTCGAGCGAGAATCCGAAACTTCGAGTTAATAAACTTCTTGTTCCGGTGATCGCATTTTCTTCTTCTAAAAGGAACTTCTGTGTCGTCCAGAAGTACTGTATGACCTCTACACTCTTGTTAATTATAATCTCAGGACTTTTTGTAAATGACAGACATAATTGCGATCAGATTTGGTTGTTGCGTTCATGATTGAGTAACACAGCATTTGTGTGCGGATTTTCCCCCTCCAAATAACGGGCCAAGCCTGGTTTATTGGCTGTTTGTTATCTTAGCCGATACTTTGCGTCCGACCAAAAAAGAACTGATCGCCCTCATTATTCTGGTTAACTTTTAAGCGTCATTAGAATAGAAGTTCGACGAAAAATCACCAAACTCGTAAACTGGCACCTATACGGACAACAGAGCTTGACCTTGTTTACGTCGGACAGCCAGTGCAAGTTACGACGTTCTTAAGCGGCACGAGAAGAGTTAAAACTTATCAACAAAATTGTTGGCTCGAATCCATGTCCGTATGTATGTAGAAGGGTTCGGCAATCAAGTCGGATAAGATGGCAAATAGCATTGTGGGCGCAGGAATGATGGCGAAGATGAAAGGGAGGTCAAGGTGCCCGCACCTATGAATCCTTTTTGACGGCCACGTTCCAGGCAAATTGGATGGTAGAAATTGGCTTACGATGATGATTTGGCTTATTGTCAGGAGTTTATCAAAGTGGTTCAGGCACACTGGAAGAATCTGCAGACTTTGAAAATCCGCACTGATGCAATGTGGTCCGAACGTACAGTAGGCGGCTAACTCGTGAAATGTCAACCGAAATTCAGAAATGCGTTTTCGTTTCGGAGAGGTTACCTAAGTAGGGTTTTGAAACTAGTCAGCCTGCAACATAATTATATAATATTTCAGTTACCCCTGACGCCGGCTTTCGAATGAATTTCCTTCCGGCCGCGTGCAAGAACTATACTCTGTAAAAAATGACTACTTACAGTAGATGTGCTAACTCATGAAATATCAACCGAAATTTCGAAATGCGTTCGCGTTTCGAAAAGATAAATTAAGTAGTGTTGTAAAACTAATCATGATGCAGCATAAATCTATAATATTCCAGTTACCTCAGGGTGTCAGCTTTCGAAAAAACTTATTTTCGGCTGCATGCAAGATCTATACTCTGCAAAAAATGGCTACTTGAATAGTGTGCAATTTTCTCATTTATCTTCGATGCCCTTGAAAATTCAATTATATTTCATGGAAAACATGCATAAAAATATTCATTCTTTTATTTATTTGGTAGAAACTCACGTCTTCTTCCAATCTCACACTTAAAAGAAGAGTATAATTCGGTTCTATGAAACTTTTCCAATTCTCGAATAATTTTGAACCCGACCCGCTGTTACACTTGCATTCAGGGTTTCAAAACTACAAGCTGTATATTTTCCGTGTACGGAAAGCCATGCATTTCTCCACGGTGTTAAGAGGAGACCATATGAGGTTCATAAAATTAAGCAGTGGATTTCAGCAATGTTGTTAAATTTACAAGCCACATTGGTAAATGCAGAGCCATGACGTTTTATGAATTGACATTCCACGGTATTAAAACAGCTCTCTATTAGAAACATTTTTTAAACCGAGTTATACCCTTCCTTCGAGTATAAAGTTGGAAGACGGCGTCATTTTTCTACCGAATGAGCAAAAGAATAAATATTTTTATGCAAGTTTTCCATGAATTATAGTTGAATTTTTAATGGCATCGTAAATCAGTGCGAAAACGCATGCTACTTAAGTAGTCATTTTTACAGAGTATAGTTTTTGCATGCAGCCGGAAGGAAGTTCATTCGATAGCCGGAATCCTGAGGTAACTAAATTATTATAGAATTACTCTGTACGATGATTGGTTTTACAACCCTACTTAATTAATCTTTTCGAAAAGAAAATGTATTTCGGAATTTCTGTTGACGTTTCATGAGTTAGCACACCTACTGCATGTGACCGCAGACTAAGTGGCCTATAGCTCACGATGATTGAGATGCCCGACGGCGAGACTTTTTGCTGGGCAGGGGAGGGGCGATAGACAGTTTCCCCTTGTAGATAAAGCCAGCCGAGAAAGGAAAATGCTCTCAGCTCGCCATGCATTAAAAGTACACCTGCCTTGCACGCGAACCGGGATCACTTTTTGCGAGCGGGCTGCCAAGACGCCGCTTACTCTGGCGTCCCCGCGGCGGACTGTCAAGTCCTGAAGATCTCTCTCTCTCTTCTCACGCCACACAGCAGCGCCGATGACTCACGGAGATCGGGTTCTGCCGAACTGGAACTCTCAGACGTCTTATCACTGCTGACTTGTATAGAGTCGTGCCGGTTGGTTCACAGATGCTGAGAAACGCCTGCTGCACTTCCTTTAGAGTAGTCGGTTGACATGCTCATTCATACCGCACCACAAGCGAAGGGTAGATAAGGCTCAAACATCAAAAATCGGTTACATTTTGACACAACTGTGAAAATCGGACCCACGACAGCAAGGGGAGTCAACGCTCTAACCACCCGAGCTACGATGCCCCGCCGGGAGACGTGAATTTAATCACATTTGGGTTTCTGGCGAGCAAAATTCCTCAGTGTGGACTGCGTGTGTCATCAACCATTTTAAAAAGCTGCAGCTATGATAGGCGGTTAAGTTAATTGAGTCGAGCTAGGCCGGGGAGAAGCCTGCAAAGTTCTAATTTGCTTTCCATGGGTCCTGGCAATCAGTTGATTAAAAACTGCCGCCGACAATCCTCTCGTGCGCGACATATAATGGCGTTGAGGCAAGTTCTGCCTCATTGCAAATGCCATGTCGCAGAGATTTTATCACTTGTCTCCTCAACGTGGCTATCCTATTGCTACCGGCGATGAAGAAAAAAGACATTTCAAGTATGCTTTGGGAGCTGTGGTCAGATACCTCGGATCAGTGCTAACTTCTGTTGACATCTGCAAAGTGACGGCAGATATCAGGACGTGTAATAAAAATGAAAACTGTCATTTTCGGCGTCGGTGACACCCCAAGGTGCGGGCTTACTTCCCGCCAGCCACTTGCGCCCTTTCCTGCCTCCGGTCTTCTCCACTTTGTTATGGCACCGGCTCAGGTGGGAGAAGGGGAGAGAGTGCGATAGACGCAGGGCAAGTCTTCTATCACTATAAACTGGCTTACGCGTAAGTCATCGACTTTGCATCCACCTTGCCGTGGCTCACACGGCGGACATCGCTGGAATCGACGGTCGAACTGCCGTAGCGTCAAAAGACGATGAACGTCGGCCAAGGTGGAAGACAGCAAAGCAGAGCGACCGTACTGTCGTAGGCCAGTCGAGACAACCCAATCACATTGGTAACATGTACTTAGGGTTCTAACGGGGTCTTTTGGTGGATCTGCATAAACCGCAAGAACAATACAAACCCACAACTCCTCATACTGACCCCTCAAGATGATTAAAATGTTATCATAGACTAGAACAATCAAAGTAATCGCCGCAAAAGCGACTAATGAATTTGAGGTCCCTGAAGACAGAAGAATATACAGCCTTGTGGCTCCCAACTTTCCACCTTTTTTGCTGACGAACTGCAAACGACCGTTTTTTTAGGTGAGGCTGATTTATTCACTTTCTCTCCTATGCGCAGCTGATATTAGATGCGAAATGCAGCAATGCCTTTTATTTTACCGGAATGTCGGCTTCTAACACTACTTTATTTTATTTACTCCTGTACTCTATAAAGCTAAATGTGCATAAAGCAAAGAGGAAAACTGACAAAAAAGTGGGAGCCCAGAATGGTTGTTTCTGGTCTGTTATTCGTCTCCAGCCAGCCACACCCATCTCCAGGCCCTCAGGACCCGGAATTCGAGTCCGGATTATTTGGATATTGAACGTTTTCAAGCCAAAAGCCCTACTGTTGAGCCATCGACTACCCCCATCTCCCTTATCTATGTATATATCTCCTCCTGTTAAAATGATGATCGCTCTGCGACTGCCTGTGCTAGCACTAGATTGAGCCTCAGGACGAATCGTGTTGAGCATGTGTCGAAACCTGATCGGTGGGCACCCATCCCACGGAAATGCCTACGACGTCAATTTAAGGTTACCATGGGAGTTTTCGCGCTCGCCATCTCTTTATTAATTTCGCAAAAGCTTTACTTGACCAAAGTCGCTGAATTGTACAAATAAGCCTTCCTAAAGATCAGATGACTCGACGACGTAAGGTGTGAAAAAACTGGAGCCACTGAGCGGACAAACTTACGAGAGGCGCTCCACTTCTGAGCCGACCGAGCGTATCTGTTGTCCATTTTCATGTAAGTTGCTTATTTCGAAAAAGGCTGCTTCACTAAAATGATCTGGTTGTTAGAAACTGTTAAATGTTTAAACCATCTGGCGCAATAATCAGATCTGGTGCGCATTCTGAATGCTGTAATCGACACAACAGAATACCCATTTGCCCCCAAATCTGAGCGACGTCACTGGCAGCCAATAGGTGGTGCGTTAGCCAGCCAACTAATTAAAAGTCTCATCAAGGTTAACTTGCCGCATGGCCCGGGTGTGTGCATGCGTCTGTTTACGTACGCTCGCTTGGCAGTGATGAATTTCGGCGCCAAAAGGCGATGGACCGGCGTCTTGTCGACACATGCAGATGTTTCACACACGCCAGTGAAACGCAACATGCATCAAATGCCAGCAACGCCTTGAAGTTGACGGTATAAAATTACAACTGTCGCGGTTAAACGCCCACTTTAAGGCCTCCCTGAGCTCCTGCAGAGTCCCCATACCCCTCTCAGGCTGAAAAGAACGACGTGCGCAGAGCCCCTTCATCAGGAATTTACCGCTCTTCCAGTGAAAACACATGGAACTAAGGACGCTGGTAAGTTGGGGAGGCGAAGTGGTTGAACCTTGTTTGGCATTAAAGTGCTGAAATCTTATTGGGGCTAAGGAACCAATAGGAAATTAGTGGTTTCAGTGTGGGGCAACTAGCTTTCCAGTTTGTGCGATGCTGTAAACATAGGGACGAATGCCCCCGAAATTTCGTAACAAAGACGGGGATAATTTGCTGTTCGTCGAAATTAGTTGTCAGATTGAGTACGGTGTCATCATTTTTACACAGGTCGTATCTTTTGCCCACGTGACTTGACTGCAATACCCTTTAGCTGACTGTATGCAGTGTAACTCTCGAGCTTCGAAGGTCTCATCTTTCCGTGTGCAATTAGCTGCCTGTTATAAGTAGGTCAGTTTTCAATATTTTAAATGTGCGTCATGTGAGAAAAACTGAAAATCAGGAGAGACGAACCGATAATTCGCTTTAGAGGAAAGGTCCAAGGAGCATACAGCTACTCGACAGGTCCAACAAAGCCCTGGCTGTGCAAAATTTCGTGGAGGGGCCGGGGTTTAGATATAATAGCAGCGAAGGGCAGCCTGTTATTATTGGCTCACAGTGAGCCAACCTCAAGGACGATGGGCGGAATTAAAGTCGTCAGAGGCGCACAGGATTTGTGTCTTTTGTTACGAACACGGCTTGGATTCTCCAAGTATCGCGGGGAAGTAATTCAACTATCTAGAAAAAACTGAAAAAATCTCGCATTCCAGGAATGCTGGAAAAGTGAAGTTACGCTCTTAGTCGGAACGCGTGCGGCCATTTAATCAATTCAAGGGACTTTGGTTTTGCGGCGCCATCCTTACACGCCTGTAAACAAGATATTCAACAAGAATAAATAAAGTATTCCGCTCGACCCAGATTCTGGTACATTCCGCTTTAGATGGCATCGGTGGTTATAGTTGGTCGATAGAAGGGAAACAGTTCGTAACTAACTTTACGGAAGCTTATTAGGGTTACTTAACCGGCTGTCTTCCAACTGTTTAAGGTTCCACTATCTATTAATATACTCCTATTTGTTGTACCGAAAGCTAAGTAATTTGACCATTCACTATGTCTTGGATCAAATATTGTAAAAAGCGGATTTTTTTCCAAGGGATTCGGAAAGGTAAATAGCTTTTAAACTTGGAAATTTGAAAAACTCGTGGAGTTTTAGACGTCGAATATGAAAGGGATGGAGGAGGAGGAGGGTTCGAGTATCGCCCTCATTGCTGACTGACGACCAAATTTTCCGAGGAAAAATTTATTCTAATGCTTTTCCTGAGTTTTCAGTTCCAGAATTCTTCATTTTCAGTTGAACACTTTCTAGTCAGATTGTTCTGTGGGCCTCGCTGCCAACTTTTTTCGCGACCGCGCATGCCACACCCGCAACTCAGCTTCTGCGTGCTGAGACGTTTGACGGAAATTTGACTCACCTCTGTATAAAGTTCATTTAGCAAAAGAGTGGTCTGCAACGCCGGTTGGCGCAAACAGCTGTTTCAAGTTAACTGGTGGTCGTCAGATACCCTAAACTGTACGCCTTCCCATAGGGAGGGGATTTTGCACAAGGTCACTTTATTTACTTAACTCGATTGCAGGATCGAGCCACCGGATTCAGGGGATTCTTAAGTCTAGGGGTTGAAGAAGGGTTTGCCTATGGCGTCCACAAAGGGTCATCCCAAGCTTCGTTGTTTTTCTTGTGTTACGACGGAATTCATCCAATCTGTCCATTCATATGGATGAGTGATAGATCCAAAATTAGATTAACGGAGTAATTTTAGACTACCGGCTTATTTCTCTGGCCGAGCAACATAAACTGCCCGGATTCCACAAGACTGGGTGAAATCTGCAGACAATATTTAGTTGCGCAGAGTAAGATACGTTTTCAAGAAAGTTACGTCCGCATCCGATTCCACTACACGATAGGCGACAGGTGGGTCTGTGGACATCTTCTGTGGGTGTGCACTTCAATACCAGCTGCTGTATTTTGGAGGTGAAATCAGGTCGCTTTCTGAAAAAACTTTAACAAATTAAGACTAACGGTCTACCAGACTGGTGACTAAAATAGATCCTTCTTAGTCAAATAGGCAAGCGGGATGATGGCCTAAAAGGCGACTAGGCCTATGAAGCTTGCCTCATGTTTTTTTTCAAAAAATCGCGCCTATACGAAATTCGTTTTAGTGCCGCAACTTTTTTACGACAGAACATTTCCTGAAGGGATGTACGAGTGAAGTTTTAGCATTCTAGTCTGCCATTCTCTCCATTTCAGGATTTCGCCCTTAGGGATTCCCTACTCAACTTCAAGTACCGATGGATTTTAGTGCCCACTGTCGGCTATGTGCTGTACAGAGTATGTAAATTTATTCGAAGATGCCGCCAACTACCTCCCGGTCCCGTAGGCATCCCCTGGCTCGGCTACACGCCTTGTCTTGGTAAGCTATTAGCCTACATTTTTATACTAGATGTCCATCTTTCTAAAAATGCACTCTATTGGCAGACATAACGACCATTCAGCATGCAATTACACCACTTTTAAGACCTCAGATCACGCTCAGGGACTTTTTTCCGTGGCGACAGCCGGGAACTTTTGTTTGCGCAAGGGAGATATACAAATTTGGACGTTAATACCTGGTGGAGAAAGGAGATGTAAGTGAGGGTGATAGTTTCACTTCGGCTATCTGGCACATTTCGACGTCGTCTGGCGCTGCATCGACGTTACCTCCAGTGCATGCATGCCATTGCGGAGGACCATTAATGTCCATCGGATCTTATTTATGGACCAGAAGCACAACTTGAAGAATTTGTAGTCTTAACCACAAATTATCGAGTTTTGTTCCCCATTTACACGGAAAGAATGACTGTTAATTTTGTGGATTCAGTGCAGTGAGAAATACGTAATCCTGTATTCTGATAAAATGAGGAGACTTAAGTAATACTGTAACCGATTGAACTGGATATCGCTATGGAGTGCAAATAAGGCCGCATCTGACAGACTCGTCATTTTCCCAGCACCTGTAAGAACAGTTTTCCGTCTTATTGATTCTGCATATGACTCCGACAGGAGCCATGTTATGTATCCTTTCCCGTGAGTCTATATCGTAGAAGGGATAACAGCAGTCGATTCCAATAAGACTATCATGATGAAGCCCGTGGAGTTTTTAAAAAAATCATTTCAATTAAGGGGCAGGTGGGAGCGAGCCAGGATGCATAAGTATCCGCCAATTTTCGAGATATACGCACTAGCAGGCTGTGGCCCAGTTTCCTAAAGCTGTTGTGGTTGAGCGCATTATCATGAGTCAGTCGGTCGACCAGTTGGTTTTGCTGTCGACATCTGCGATGCGATGGAAAACTAGTCGCCACTCGTCAACGCAAATATCTGTTATTCACTGAAGCATTTTTTTCCAATCATTGCTTCCATACCGTCCTTGCATTTGGAGAACGTTTCACTGAAAGTCTTGATCATCTGGAATTGATAGCCCCCCCCCACCTCTCGGTGATTGCCGGCACAGTAGGGAGGGCGAGACAGAATAATCCGGCAAGTTGGAATAGAACTAACATTCCGGAAAGGTACTGCTTTTCAGCACTCACCGAGCTGATAGAGATGCTACGTTTACGCTGGCTTATTAAGTAAATCATTGACTAAGCGCAGCATAATATGGCAGCATCAACCCCTGGATCAAGGGCATCAACAGATCAGGGTTGTTGCATGATTTATCATACTGGCAGTACAGGTACTGACTAAAAGTTCAGACCCGTGATTTGTCGATATTCTGCCGCAGCATGATGTAGCTGCGGAGGGTTCGTCTCATCAGTAGGTCCGCCAGCGTTCTCCGTGTGTTCTCTGTTATGTGCTCTACCTTTGAAATTTTAGCCTTTTAATCTCAGAAATAAATGTGCTAATGTGAATTTATTCCTTCAGAATGGGACCTTAAAAGCTCAGTCCAGAAGGCGGAATGTTTATTTCAGTTAAAATCCACCAGTTTCGACAGGTAAACCGTGAAATTTTCACAACCTGAATGCCGACATTCAGTAGTGTACAGAGAGTGTATCGCACAGAGTTCAATTTAAGCTAAAACATTAATGTCTGAATAAATCTAATGCTTAGCTTAGTATAGCATTCGGTGTTGAAATTGGAGAAGGACGTCGTGCTCAATATAGAAAACAACTAATTGAATTAGAATATTCTGTCCGTTCGAAAGTACAAATCTTAACGCCTTTAACTTGTACAGTGGTGACCTATCTCATGAAATGTTGGCTGAAATTCTGAAATGCGTTTTCGATTAGGAAGGATTACTTGGTCGCGGTTGTAAGACTGATTATCTAAAGGCATACTCTTATAGCATTTCGGACTCAGCAGGATGTTGGCTTTTAAATGCACTTCTTTTCAATCTCCTGTAGAAAGGTCGCTCGATAAAAATGACTACTTAAGTAGCATGCATTTTTCCCATTGATTTTCGATGGTCTTGGAAATTCAAATATATTTTATAGAAACCACAAACAAAAATATGCTTTCTTCTAGTCAATTAATAGAGAATCACGTCTTCTTTATATTTTATACTTTAAGGAAGGAGTGTAATTAGGTTTTAAAAAAGTTTCTAATTATTAGACTTTTTAAGACCGCGAAATGTCCATTCATATAGCCTCGTACCTGTACGTTAACCACTGCTCTTCATGGAATGTACAACATGGTCCGCATCCATTGCAAAATTTTATGGACCTGTATAATATCTCTTCAAAAACATAGAAAAATATGGGATTTTCTTTACGCAGAATGCATGCACCTTGTAGAGTGTAATCACTAAGCGCTAATGCAACGAATGATCAGGCTCCAAATTTTTCGGCAATTAGAAAACTTTTTTAAAACCTAATTATACTCCTTCCTTAAGTATAAAATATAAAGAAGACGTGATTCTCTGTTGATTGACTAAAAGAAAGTATATTTTTGTTTATGGTTTCTATTAAATATATTTGAATCTCCAAGACCATCGAAAATCAATGAGAAAAATGCATGCTACTTAAGTAGTCATTTTTTTTCGAGCGCGCTTTCTACAGGAGATTGAAAAGAAGTGCATTTTAAAGCCAACATCCTGCCGAGTCTGGAATGTTATAAGAGTATGCCACAAGATAAGCACTATTACAACCGCGACCAAGTAATCCTTCCTAATCGAAAACGCATTTCAGAATTTCAGCCAACATTTCATGAGATCGGTCACTCACTGCGCTGTCAGTATGGTGGATCATTCAGCATTTGTACGCTACTAGCTACCTGTCGGGAGTTCTTACATATTGCTCGGCTATCTCACTGACACTGATGAATTTCGGCTCATATATTAATCTTAACTTTCGAACCAGACTATAGAACTTTCGTCCAAAGATTTTTTCTAAATAACGCACTTAATTCTGCGACTGGGCAGCTAAATTCTCGGTTGGTTAAAAATTACCGACAGGAAACCGAGCCCGTAACTCAATGGTTAGGGTTAGTGGTAGACCCCAGTGGTGGACCAGCTGCGCCAGGTGTGTGAGCGCATGTTCATGTTTCCGGTCCCAGCTGGTGGTCAGGGTTGAGATTGGGTGAAAGAAGGCAAACAAACCCGAAACGGTTTTGTGTCAATCTACCCCCCAGACTCTGCCTCCTCCGCTGTGTTATCATAGCTTGGCCGACTTCGACCTGGTAAGTGGTTGTCTGTTCTTGACCCATATCACGCATTCGAAGATTGCTTGCTTCGGGAAGCCAATGGATCGGTGTGCGCCCACACATATTATTAGGAATATTTGAAGCAGAATGCGTTCCGAGACGATATGATGAAAGGAGGAAGTCCGTCGGAAAAAATACTTTTCGAGCTGGTTGCACCAACCCGTCGTCAGATGAAGTGAATAATGAGAGGTGGGATTGTCACACTGCTGGTTGTGGACGC
>CACRXP010000953.1:40415-85090 GCA_902702965.1 Spirometra erinaceieuropaei | reverse complement strand
AGATCTGGCGGCGATACAAACGGGTGACCGATGTCCTCCGTCAGGCCCTGGACACAGCAATTAAAGAACACCAGCTGCCCTCAAACTGCCTCCTCGCCCAGGTGATGCGAGACCAGGGCACGGAAGTTGTCCGTAAGTTAAGTCGATTTGTCCTTTTTGTTGGCGGGACGATCCTTTTCTGGGTTTTGACGGCTTACATGCGCCTTTTTATATGGCTAGGGAGCTGTTTTTCTGGCCATTATTGCTTAGCTCGTTCCACCAAGGCCCTAGTAACGCAGATCTAGTCTTCTGATTTCAGTGAACAGCCCGTTTACCATAGGCAGGTGTGTCCTCATGAATTTAGCCAATTTTCTAGCTGAACCGATCAGACATCAGTTTCTGTCAAAATTACTCGCGGTAGGATAAAAGGGGTCAGCAGATCTCGGAAGGTAACATTTTTCAAATTTATGATTACGATGGAGACAGAGCGAGCGAGAGGGGTGGCAGTGGAAGCTATACTACACTACTTATAATAAACGAATAACGGCTATCTGAAACAGCCCGGACGAGATTTACTTTCCCTCAACCCTGCCCTCAAGCTCCAGCGCACAAACGACCCTTAGGGCCATTTGGCAGGAGACAACCCGCCGCAAATACTTCGACAATTAATGGATCGGCTTTCTGCTATCATGACGTCATCTCCGAGCGCCTATCGCCAAAAGTTTATGTGAAATACGCGACGTCACAGGCGGGGATTCACGTTTTGGTCCTACGACCACTCCCGGTTCGTCGCTGCAGCAGGCTGATCATTGTACTACAATGTGCTAACGAAGGTACACTGCCACAGACCGTCGCGTATACAGGTAACATATGCAACACCATCTAGGCCGGTTAGATCAACCAAGATCACGATTGTAGCAAGTACTTGCGAACAATACACCAGCGGTCCCCACCAAACACATCGACGAGCCTAGTGGATACTCCCACTTGTCCAAGGATTTGACCTACTTTCCCAGTAATGCGTCCATACAAAGTGAACATTTAAAAAGGGTTCCATTTAGTTATCCTACCGGTATGCTCGAGAAAAGCGTCTCAGGACTGGGCAGTTTGGAAATCTGAATTAAGATAAGGAATCCCCGATTGTCTGATAATACATTTTCATGACCCTCAGTCAGTAGTCCCGACCTCGTCTCATTGCTAAAGCAAGACATGTGTATTTTTAATGTGTGACTACGGTAGAACTCATACAATGATAAGCTAAAACATTTCCCTATTACCAGTGAAAAGACGAACGCAATAGTCATTTCTCGTTGTCTGAATGCTGCCTTCCTCAGCGATCTGAAGTCCCAGCGTTTTAGGCTGACTGAGCCACATACCACTTACAGTTTTAGTAGCCAGCCCAGCAGGTTATTCTTTTCAGCCCTCGTATCGCTGACATTGACTACCTAACCTTGTTTAATTTCCGGGGAAATTAATGCGCGAACTTGGAGTAAATCTTTCGAAACGGGTCTTTTCAGGCACGGTCCAAAGTTTGATATGAATATTTGAGCTGAAATCCATCAGCTACTGCGGAATAACCGCCTAATATTCACAAACCGCCAACAGGCAGCCAGTAGTATAGAACTGTGCAATGATTTACCGTACTAACAACACAGGTATTAGCTAAAAGCCCATAGCTTTTAGCTAATACCTGTGTTGTTAGTACGGTAAATTATTGCACATTACCTACCTAAACATTCGTCCGCATGAAGCAGAACTCGCAGGCGAAGATCTGTGCGTCCATGTTTTTATTCTTCTGAAATGGCACGAGCAAGCGCACAGCAGGCGTGTTCTGCATGCGTGCTAGCTGATTTATTTAGCAATAAGTCCAGCCTACTGATTTACTTCCCCGCTCGGTCGGATCTTATTTCGTAGCCGTACCTGCAGTAGACAAGTCCCAGCCTAACCCATAGCCCTAGCCCCCAACCTTGATACCTAATCCCTAACCTTTACCCCTAAGCCCAACCCCTAACCCCAGCCCCCTAACCTTAACCCCTAACCCCTAGCAGGTACGGTTACGAAGTAGGTTCTTGCCTCTCGCTCCATACTGGAGTTCATAGGCAAAACTACGGGTCCTCTTCTAGCTGATTTATTTAGTAATACGTCCAGCCTACTGATTTACTTCCACGCTCGGTCGGATCTTATTTCGTAGCCGTACCTGCAGTAGACAAGCCCCAGCCTAACCTCTAACCCTTACCCCTAACCCCAATCCCTCACCTTAACCCTTATCACCTAGACCCAACCCTTGACCCCTAACCTTAATACCTAATCCCTAACCTTTACCCCTAACCCCTACTGCCTAACCTTAACCCGTAACTGGTACGGCTACGAAATAGGCTCTTCCCCCCCCCACTCCAGACTGGAGTTCATAGGCAAAACGACCGGTCCGTAAGAAATCCTGCGACCCAGGCGGCTCAATGAGCGCCACGGTCGCGTGATATTTCCACGTGCTACCGCCCGTCCAACCTGATCCTCACACAAGTCCACCTGCCTTTCAGCCAGCGAGCTCCACCGCCTCGCCTTTGAGCTGATGGCCGCCGGCGTGGACACCACAACTCTGACGATAATGTGGGCCTGTCACGCCGTCGCCACAGGCCACCTTCAGGTGCAGCCCGGAGAGGAGTTCACGCAGGCCCAGTTGGACTGTGTGCACCGTATGGCCAGCGTTGTCCCCCTCGCACTGCCGCACACGGCCCGCTACGACAACACTGTGTGCGGCTACCTGGTTCCTCGAGGCAGCATCGTCTTCTTCAACCTCTTTGCTCTGCACCAGAACCAGCTTCGGGCCTTGGAGGCCCCAACTGCAGTCTGTCCCTTCAGCAGCAAGCAGACAGTTGACAGGCAAACCGAATGTCCCCTGCCATTCTCACTGGGTACAGTTCATGCTAGAACGCGGTAGACCCGCCGCTTCTTATCTTTACTTTGACAACTTCGCTGTCGAGCAGGTTTTAACGCGCTACAGGCCACTTATATATCGCCCTCATTAGCTGTTTACTTAATTACGTCTATAAATTACGTGTGCCTGGTAGTCATCTGGTGGATTCTAGGTGAATTACTTAGGAATTCCTGCTTGGGCAGTCAACTTGCTGTATCTGATTTGGTGGATTCCAGGCGTTGCAGTAGGTTGGGCGGGTAACTTGACCCAAATTTGATTAAACTCGCGTCGTCCGGCGCGGCCTCCTAACTCAAGTGGTTAGAGCGGTGGCTGTACTAAAGCCTTCCCCTTACTGCGTGGGTTCGAATCCCACCGAGGCGCCGAGTTTTCACAATTGGATCAATATGAATTAATTGGTTGGGGCGATAGCTTGCGGAATAGAGAAACGACAGTTGTAGTCTGAACAGTGAAAAGACGTACATGCTTTCATAATAGCTATCAGCGGGCCGAAATGGCAGGAGCCCCGCAAAAAGGCAGCCTAATTGTCGGTTGAGCTGCGTGTTCGCCGGTGCGTATCAACGAAAGATATCTGCGAAATAGGCAGGCACTCCGGTCTGACGAATAGGTGGTCGCATACAAAACCCGGTAGTACCTACAGGCCTGGCTGAACATAGATCAAAGGGCTTTCCTAAGGAAAGGTCACAGAGGGTGCAACAGGCCAGACGCAGACAGGTGTTTCACGGTCGTTACAGATCATGGTTACGTCATAGGCCATATAAAGTGAGGTATATAAACGTGTCAACTCAGCGTGTGACCCTCACTGTTGTGGTTACGATCTCACTCGACCCCATTATCTCCGCCAGCCAGCTTGCTACTGGCTACAACGAACTTTGTGACCGGAAAACAGCTGTCTGTGTCTTACCTGTTGCACTCTTACTGATCCGAATTCGTTGTTGTCAGTAGCAAGCTGGCGGCGGACAGAACAATGATCGAGTGAGATCCTTACAACAACAGTGAGGGCTAAACGCCTACTTGACATGTTTATATACCCCACTTAATATGGCATATGACGCACTGATGATCGGTAACGACCGCGAAACAACTGTTTGCGTCTGGCCTGCTGCACTCTTAGTGAGCTGACTCTCTATTATATGTGGTGTGTGTCCTAGGACACAGCGTTCGCTGTCGTCACTAGCGAACTGGCGGGCGGACAGAATGGGATCGAGAGAGATCTTTATCACAACAGGGAGGAATCCACGCTATAAAGGTCGCAATCTACTCCGTCATTATGCAACGGTACATGTATAATTCATCTGGAAGTAAAAATCTGCCGTCGACCAACTTTTGACTACTTAAACCTATATTCAATAGAGTTCCCCTGCCTTCGTAATTTCATCCTATTTTTAATGCTTTCGTGAAGATGTGCTGCTAAACACCTCTGCCTTATTTTCTGTAGGATCTCGTGCTTGCCCTGGCTTCATGTTCGCCACTCGCCTCATTCTGAGAGTCATGACCCAGCTTTTGTCCCACTTCCACATCGAGATCGACGAGGAGGCGGAAGGCGCTGGTACGAGGCAATTCGGACTGACCAGACCACCGACTACTCAACGGTACAAATTTTTGCCCATCTAGAAGAGCGTGAGAGGACAAAACCAGGCTCGAAGCATGTTCCTCCTTCACCACCACCACCATCATCATCATCGTCAGCATCAGCTGTAGCATCGCCATCATGGACATGCTCACCATATTTGCCGTCTTTCTCACCAAAACGACCAGTCTTGTTACCAGCATCATGATTGTTACCATCGCTGTCAGCATCATTTCCAACACCAGGGAACCCTTAATGGTGAGGAAGCAGGTGTCTCCCAGCTATTCTGTACAAATGAACTTCTTGTGACTTGATACAAACAAAATAAGGGGGTCTGGGTCCGCACTGAAATATCCGAGTAGTCTAAATGGTTCCCTGTGTCTCGGCATTTTTACATCACAGTTTTCAGAACCAGTTAAGAGACCTCCGGTCTTGCACTGCTGATACTAGGAGCAATCATTCTGCCGTCATAAAAAAGTTAGTGGTGCATGGTCGTTCCAAGGCGGGTGTTTGCATAGAGTATCCCGCCTCCCGGCTAATTCCCCGAACTTATAAAGGACAACGAAATTCTGTCTCCGCAATCCTTCATTGCCGACGATGACTCAAGGATGCATTTGGTTTTCCCGATAAACTGCGTCTGGTCTTTGACTAGGCGCTGTGCACTGGAAATGGTCTTCTTCGTCAGCGGATTTCACGGACAGAGTGACAATCTAGAGAAACTTGGTTTTAGGAAGTTATTTCACACCCGAATTATTGGGAGTCGTCAATTGTCTTGCCAAAATAGAGAGATTATTAAGTAAAGGCTATAAAATTATCGTCTGACATCGTCCTTCAGCCAAATTTTGCTCTTCGCAACCAACAAACCAAATTTTATTTAAGCAGTCCGCGAAAATAAATGATGTTGAAGCCACGGTGAAGTTCTCTCTCAGTCGCACAACTGGACTTTTCGGCAGACCGCTACCTGAACCGAACGGCGTCAGGAGAACCGAAGCCTATATTCACGTCAGTGAATAGTCGAAGTCTGCTTAGATCCGCTCTTCTAAACCTAGTCTTATAACGTTAAAACCAGGGCGTCGACAGCATTTGTCTCTAGCAGCGAGAATATCATTCTGCATAAGGACTTCAAACAATCAATGCACCCTAACCGTCACCATCTGGAGGAGAAGCTGGGGGATAGAATTTTGTGGTGTTGACTCAGAAGGCAGCACGAACTGGCTTCACCAGTGGGCATTGCAACAACAAGGGCAGGGTGTATTCAAGAGAGTGTACGTGCAAGGCTGAGTGCAGTTACCGGTGTCGAAAAGTGATTGGTCGTTGATAACATGCGTTCAGGCTTGCGATTGGCCAGTTATGCTAGCGCATGAGTGGTGCATTTGCCGTAGTGTAGCCTGGCTGACAGTCGGAAGATGATGTGCCTGCAGGGGACCCTTCGACACCACAAAATATGGACAGAACGCTAACTGAACTTGCGAAGTACCATTAACAAAGGCAAGTGAAACTTAGTCAGACCTTCTGCAACCAACGGGAAGATCCAAAATGTAAACTCGGATCCATTTGGTCAGTGAGCCAGACGCTGTCAGTTCGGCCGTGCGCCCAAACTCTATCGGCTGCGATCCTTTGTCACATGAAATTCGCGTTTGGCGGAGCTCCAAGACAATCTGCTCCGAAGTTTGCGTTATGGCTCGAACCTTCCCGATGCAACTCACCCTAAGTAATTTGAGCTAGAGTCGTCTTTTCAGCCAGTTTTATCAAGCTTCCTATTGCGGACAAACATTCCCCACTTGTCTGTGACCGCGACTGGTATTATGCCGATATTTCACCTCCATTATGGCGCATCATGCCTAGGAGTTCGATACGTTCGCAACACTAACAAGATCTCTATACCAGCCTCTTATGAAATAAGCGTAGGGGGAAGATACAAAAGGCTCGCTAAAGTCACGGATGCATGAAGGGTTCTTGCATCAGTAATGACATCATTTCAGGTATAAATGAGAGTAGTAATAGCGGCAGTCGTAATGGTAGTAGTAATATAGTAGTATTTCTATATCCGATAGGTGTGAACCTCCAGTCAAGCCGCGATTGCGGTTGGGATTTTTAATACCGTGAAACGTCAAATCGTGCAGCATCGCATCAGTGCACTTATTCATGCTCTTTGAAAAGCATACAACCTGGTCCCCACCCATTTTACGACCGCTATACTACATCTTTCTAACAACAAAAGGCAGTCTGTGATATTCGCTTGAGGAATGTACACATACAGTTTGGAAATCCTGAATACAATTTTAACGGCAGGCAGGACAAAAAATATTTGGGAATTGGAAAAGTCACTAAAAACAAAAAAAACACTCTTTAAATATAAAATTTGAAGAAAATATAATTTATTACCAAATGAATGAGAGAGGGAATATTTTTGTGCGTGTCTCCGATGTACAATATCTGGATTTATGATAGCATCGGAAATCACTGTGAAAAGTTCGTACTACCCAAGTAGTTATTTTTACGGAGTGTAGTTTTTGTAGACAGGTACAAAAGGCTCACTTAAAAGCCAGCATCCTGACTGGAGGGAAATACCTAAGGACCATGCAACATGCTAACGTATATAAAAACCCTATTTAAATAATCGTGTCAAATCGAAAAGATATTCCAGGATTTCGCTTAAAATTGCATTAAATAGCACATCTGCTTTGTGTAGATTTCTAGGGTTGACATTGACGAGTCGAGTAAAACCTTGTAACTAACAGAGACATGCCTAGCGCATTATGCATGAACTGCGTAAACGGGTCACTTTTATTGAAAGAAACCCGCCAAATTGAATTAGGATACAGCCATCGGCCACTACTGTTAAAAATGGTCAAAAGACAATTTGGGCGAGCACACGTTGACTTTCAACAAATTATCTCCAGGCCTGTACATGAACACTGTTATTGAAATAATATAATAAACAGGTGCTAGCAAGTAAATGATATTGTTGTAGCTGGGATTTGGAGTAAGACAGTGATACACCAAAATAACAGTCAGCGTCAGGGGAACATCTCAGTAACATTTATTTTAGTTCAGTAACATTCACCGGCACTCCGATTCCTCTCTAATTGGAGGCAATTAATTCATAGAGGTATCTGACTATTTCCGTGATTAGTACGTTTGTAAAGAGAGACATCTAGAAAAAACATAATCATTCCGTTTAGATCGAGGTCTTCTACGCCGTCAGATATTTCGAAGGTATCCCGATAGCTTTGTGGCGCTAGCTGATACTGAGCTGGCTAAAGTTTCTTCGCTAGCCATTTGGCTATTGCAACGTACGTCGAGTAATATCTCATACCTAGGATTGGACGAACCGGTGTGCCGGCTTTGTTGATCTTCTGCAAGCCAGGTGTAGGCGTGCTGACGGGTTGAAGGCGCTCTATGTCGTGTTCGCCTATGAAACTGTCCGCCCGAAGTCTTTTCAGACAGTCAGTTGGACTTCAACGCTCCTTCCCCTTTTTTGTCTTCCTAAACTTTTCCTAATCCGACATAATTGACGGTGTGTGTCTGCTAACACAGGGATTCAGAGGATGAAGATGCGATCACTGTAACAATAAATTTATTGGCCTGACGTTTCGGATTCTCACTCGAATCCATCACCAGAGACATTCGCAGATAAAGGTGATGGTGGCACAAGGAGTGCAGTAATTATAGTACGTGGCTGCCGTGGAACCATATGCGACACTGTAATTAACAGCTCTCGCAATCACCGCTGGGGTCGTAATTGATGCGGTAGTGGCTTGTCGGTCCGAGTCCGAGTCATTAATTGCCGCGATTTTGTCATCCGTATTGGATACTGGTGTGACGATTGTTCGGCAACTTGGCTAACTGCCACGGGGATAATTGCTCTTCCGCGCACTCCCTACGTGAATGATTCTTCTGCTTGGGGAAAATATCATCACGGAACAAGCTCCCGGGAGGTCATTTTGCTTGTTGATGGATTGCGGGCATGAGAACCATGACTCGAGCAGCTCGCGGCTCACGCGGTTGTCACGCCTTGCGAGGACTTCGGCCTCTTGAAATTTGAAAATATGGCCGGGTCCCGTCGAGTGTGCCGCCACCTGAGAGTTACCATCTCCCCGCCTCACTGCTGCTGCGTGCTCGACAATTCGCGTACGGAGTAATCTCCCAGTTTCTCCAACATAGTTGTTTTGTCCGCAACTACACCAGATTCGGTAAACGACTCCAGACGTTTCCTGCCAAAGCAGTGGATCCTTCGGTCTCATGACTTGGCGCCTAATAGTTGCTTCCGGCCTGTGTGCAACCCCAACTCCAAGTGGAGTGAAAAGACAACTGACGGCCTCCTCACATGCGGAAAAGCCCGCTAAACTTTGATTGTTAACCAACTGAGTAAAAGAAAGGGCATTTTTGTACACGTTTTCTGTAAGATATATTTGAATCCATAAGACCATCGAAAATCAGCAGGAAAAACGCATGCTACTTAAATAGTCCCTTTTTTGTTAAGTACGGTTTCTACACTAGGTCGAAAAAAAACGCATTCAGAAGCCGACATCCTATCGAGTCCAAAATACTATAGGATATTTCTGCAAGATAATGAATATGACAGCCCCACCTAAGCAATCCTACCTAATCGAAAACGCATTTCAGAATTTCGACCAACATTTCATGAGATCGGTCACTCACTGTACTACCAACTAATGAAATCGCCCCTTCCTTCTCCGGTTTGAAATTCCGGTGGAAGCAACATTTTCGTAATGTAGCCCTCATGGCATCCCTCGCTTACAGTCCCTGACCTATCTCATGAGATCTGATAACGGAAATTTATGCGAGAATTTCTGGGCGCCTTTAACGTTGAGCATTTTGTTCGCTCATCCACATCTTTCAATGAAATGTCCTTTTCTTGTACAGAAATTGTGTTTACGTAATTATATCAAGTAAAATATCAGTAAATTTGAGCGCAAATAGACGTTGGAATATATTTGTGCAATCTCCTATGCTAATACATGTCCTAAACTCGGGTTACGCATCTGAGCGACTTTTTCATTGAAAGGATAGTAATTTGTTCGCGAGAGCTTTAATAAACAGATCTGGCCTAACTTGAAAATTTATTTTATGTCCGATGTTAACCGTGATAAGCAACCTGTTAACACAAAGGTTATTTTAAGAAAACCAGAGGTTTTATCAATTCCTAAATGTCAAATTAGCAGGTCTGTGCGATTTGGTGCCCTGAAGTGCAGTAATAACGCAGATAGGGATTCCTTCGTTTAAATGGGCTGAAATTATTTTGCCGTTTGGACAACTTTACGTGATGCCACATAAATGACCACCACCGAATGGTCATTTCCAGTTTAGAACATATGAAACCATACTTGTCGTGAAGTTTATTCTATGTGCATACCTTATTCAGAAATAGAACGGGCAAAACATTAATGGTTTCAGCAAAATATCAGTATTCATATGGGCATTCTGCCGTGCGTACATAATCGAAGAACGGAGTCCAAAAGCGAGTAAAAATGTGAAAATGGCCTCACTGTATAGAGAATGGCATGTTCTTACGTTTACGGTAGAAAAACTATTAATATTGTTTAGGAACATGAAAGAAAATCATGAAATATTCAACAAAATTTCGAGGCCGATCTGAAACGCAACGTAATCCGAAACGAAAGAAAAGTGTAAATTAAGTTAACTGATGAAAAGTTCTCTTTATAAGGACAAAATGATATGCTTACCATCGCGCCTGTCAGTTCTATTTGAATTTATTAGGCACCGACTGGCCCCATGGCATGTCCCCTTATGAAAACTTTTGTTCCTGCGACGTCCCCATCGGTGAAATCAAGCAAAATCCAGTTTCTATTGTTGAATCCCATCTCATCCAACTCAAAAGAGTCAAGGATAACACGAAACCCTAGAAAAATGTTTTGGAATCTACAATCAGAATGTAGGCAGTTGACAAACCGTTATATATAAAATCACACTAATCATTAGACGATATTTAGATGTAAACTTCACTGCAACACTATTATTTTTTTTCTTCTTTCATATTTACCGCGTTTGGCATGAAAATACATTTTATACATCTAAAAACGAAGTGTACTAAATTGCAGCTATTTCTAACTTTTTCGGGATATTTCGCTTTTCTAAAACATCGGCATTTCTAAACAACGCAACACTACCTTTTAATATTTGTTTTATGTTTTTACTTCCTTTAAACTTGTACTTAAATAATAAGACATCAGACTCATGAAATGGTGTCGGTTTGCAAGTGATTGGCAATCATTCGCAAATTTTGACACATTTCATGAGTTAGGTCACTAACTGTAAATGTCATCCCAGTCTTCTGAAGCATGCTTTGTGCGGATATGGCAACCAGCGCGTATGTGGTGCACGTAGGCAATCAATGAAAGTCGCCTCCGCTGAACTTTGAGCACTCCACTGAGTATAAGCCTGTGACCCAGTCGGGCAGGACGGTAAGCTACATGACTCACTGGTACCGCTTTGGAAATTCATGCCTTCTCTGATCGGGGTTTGGACGCTACTGGCAGATGATGGGGGCTAAGCCAAAACTATTTATTTTAACCATATCCGGCTTTCCAAAGACAGATGGGTCATCACAGTGCGAGTCTGCAGGAGCCGACTGTATTCCTTCCGGTAGTCAGAAACGTTCAAATTTCGGTGCTACTTCAGTCTGATTCGGCAGCCCTTGGCAGACGATCATTACTACTTAAAAAGGTGGAGTAGTGCTTGCTCCCCAGTTCCAGGTACCCTTGACAATCTACCCACGTCTTCGGTCGTCTAGCGGGTTTTTCGCATTGAATAACATCGGTAGGAAAAAGACGGCTTCACCTGACCAGTTGGCCGGCGCCTCAACGGGCTGGTGCATTTGATTTGCGTATGGGGGGCGTGTGCGTGTATTTGTGTGCCTGTTTCAGCTGATCAAGTCATTTCAGGTGAAGGTGAGGTTTTCATGACGTAAACATGGACTTCCAACGGCCAACCTTTCTCTGGCCAATCCCATTAAACGCACACGTCTGAAAAAATACTGCCAGTAGGAGTCCTGGTTTAAATACCTGTGTTTTGACCGTGGCAGATCAGCCAACTTCGTCCAAGTCAGTCAAAAATAAGGGACAATATGAACGCAGCTATCGGGTTCAGACAGGAGAAATGTCTATTTCCTCTCATTCTGCTCTGCGCTAGCTTGATTTCAGGCTCACCCAAGGATTATAGAGGGTAAGTTAGTCGTGGCAAGTCAACGGCTGTTTCAACTCCAAGTATATGCTGAATCAAATTTATCATCAGCGGTTATTTGAAGATAGGTTCTTAAACAGAAATGCACAATTAAATTAGTTTACATTACTGATTACCACATGCTACACTGTCAATTTGTTGATGTACGAAAAGATGTTATTCCTCGGTTGAGCACTTGTGCAATTATTTATGCAAATATTAACCGCAGGAAGACGTCCCTTAGGTAGTTTACGTTTTTCCTATTCACTATCAGCGCCTGTATAATAGCGATCAAACATCCTAGAAGAATGCCCGTCAATATCATTTCTCTGACTTCTCTGAATTTTTACTGGTTTCTGCATGCTTTCAAACACAGTCCGCGATTTTATTGGACCGGGAGGTTCTCAAAGTCCACGACGTACTTTACTAAAACAACTGAGCAGACGTATTAGTGCATCCCCACTAGGGAATCCATCCTCACTGCAAACCTCACGCGCTCGAATCCATCACGACGCCTTAGGAGTCGTCGCTTCACGAGTTGACAACTGACGGCGGTAACTAGGTTCTTCTCAGGACTGAGGGTTAGACTGCGGGAGTTCCTTTCAGATTCGTCCTTCATGGCACTCGTTTATGCGAAAACCGAAACTCCCCAAATGTAGTCTGGTGCATAAAGTGTGGACCAGGTCAAGTGTGACAGGCGTCGAAAGACTGTGTAGTTTGGCCTGACATTGTACACGTGCACACATCCGGTCCTCTTGATTCTGCCTTGCCATCGGTGGGTGAGGAGAAGGAGGAGGAGGAGGAGGAGGAGGAGGAGAAGAAGAAGAAGAAAGTGCTGTAGATGCCGCGCAAGTCTGCTTTACCACATACTTGTTCACACTCACGCTCGCCCACCCCGTGTGACACCGTGGGTGCTCGTTGATCGCGGTGATTAAGTCATCGTCCAGATCCCTCTTAGTGTTGGTGGGATACCGCAATAGCTTAGGGTTTTGTTAGGCACTTTCAAGACAGCACGCTTACTGCAGATCGTTTTTTTCTGCAAGTCTTTGAATCACGTAGTTTTGTGCTAAAAATTACCTCTTTCTCCCTCTCTCTCTCTCATTAACTAGTGACTGGAAACAGGATCACGCAAATATTCCTGTCAGAAGCTAGTAAACCACATAAGTGAAAACTTTTAAGACCTAAAAGTTCTTTCATCAAGTACAAACGTTAAGGGAAGTGGAATTTTTTTAAAAGAATGATGGGAGATGTATTTTTTATATTATTTCTACCTGACTACGATTGAGTTTACGCGGACAGCTAATTACAATGGATAAATTCAAACCAAATAAGCAGTGACATCTCTGCAAGTAGGACCTACGCAAGTAGTTGCAAAAAAGTTCGCTGGAAGCCAACATACTTTTTCCATAGATTGACGTGAAATTACGCACCATGTTTATCTGTACTGTGACCTCATGAAAATAATATTTTCAACTCGAAGGCATTTTTAAAAATTTATGCGTTTTGATGTAATTTCACTGGGAAAGCTTTGGTTTGCTGCCAACTACCGCCAACCTTGTCCATGCTTGAAATGGGTGACCCTAGCCCTTAGCCCGTAAGTCTTTAGGGTAAACTCGGACGTAATCGCAACCTTTGCCCAAGCCCCAAAACCCTAACTCCTAGCCCCCGACCTTAGCTCCAGAACCCTAATCCAAACTCCAAACCTAAATCAAAAACCCAAACCTTAGCCTCCGCCCACAATCCAAACCATTTCCCAAGGCTGGCAACTTAAGCCCTAAAAATGACCCAATTCATAATATTTGTACTAAACGTTGCTCTAACCCAATCCTTGAACCCAACACGGGTAAAGTTAACGTCAGCAACGCTAGCAAAGCTCAAAATTAGCGTATTTTTAAACTCTTTCGCGTCCTATCGCCAGGCAAACCGTTTGAAACCACACCTACCTAAATAGGATGAGAAGATAGACTGCTGAATAGCCACCCGGGGGGTTACATACCCTGCCCTCACCGTTTTTACCTGTGCTATGTCTCGAACTTCCTGAATGGCACCATTTGCAGACAAATTTCTCCTTCGAATGTGATGGATTCTGTCTTGTCAATCAGGCTGGAAGTGCGCCATAATCGTCAGTACGCGTCCAACGGCATGTCTTTTCAGGACCCCTGATGAATTTTCACGTCGCTAGAATCCTCTCCCTTCTCTTCCGCACATAAATGGAGGGATGACTAACGTGTAGAGACGCTTTTTTTAAATTCCCGGGCCCATACTCACACTGCGCTACAATGCGCTTGCAGTCAATTTTTGATGAAGTGATGCGCTTATCGGGTTCTCTGATTCGTTTTTTTGCCAATTTGTACAAACAAGTTGATGGAAAACAAACCAAAATCTTGGTATATGCCAAGATGGAGCGGGCGCAGCTACTACAACAGCGCGCAATTACCAAATTTAGCAATTCCCATTAGACGATAATACTTGGCACGATGATGATTTTGTCGCCTGCGTCCGAATCGTTAATGGCCTCGACTGCGATCCCGATGTTCATGAGAATTACCCGACTGTTTGGCGCACCAACGCTGCGCAGGAAATGATTTTCGTCCGCGCGATGCTCGCGTTACCCAATTACACTGTTAAGGTAGTTTTAATACTAAAACGGGAAGAGGAGATAATTACGCTTGTTAATGCACTGCGGACTGGAAAACCGCGAGTGAGGGAGCGCGTGGCGCACCCGTTTGCCACCTCTCACGAGAATCCAAGTCACGCCAAACTTGAAGGGGAAGTCGAGTCCTGTCAATTTGACCACGACTTGAGGGGTGGTGTCATTTGTTTTGACTGTTGGTACGTGCTTGGTCACCCGTCTTCAGAGTGACCTCTCAGTTTCCCGATGTTGTAGTTTCGCCCATAACCGAACTGGATCCAGTGCAAATTAACCCGGCTTTAAATGTCAGATCATCCACGGGGCTGCAACGCCCGCACTTACACCCCCATCGGCTCCTTCGACGACAGATGGTATGAAAGTTCGCCACGTTCAGATGACACTGGACGAGCCAGCTTATGGAAATTACACTTCACCATTACGTTACACTGCGTTCAGCCACCTCCCGCTAGTATACTTTAACTCCATCTCCCTCCCCTCTCTATCACCAACTTCTTCGCCTCCCAAAATAAGAGAAGGCAACGTGGATGCGCCGCCGTTCGCGTCACTGCAACTGCTGGACTACATCCTCCTCAGGGGAAAAAACCATCGTGTTGCGCTGGCAACGGGGACGATACTCGATGCGGAATGCTAAACGGACCACTGCCATGTCACCGCGAAAAGAAGACAGCAATTCTAACCCCTAAGTTGGCACCAGGTAGGCTAAACACCTCAATAATGCATACGCCTTGGCGCAGACTGGACTTCCGCAATATTTTGAAACCCGGCTATTGGCTCATTTGCAATCAGAAAGACATTATTCAGAATACCACTCCAGATGACACCAAATGCGGTACTTAATCTTCACACCCTCTCTGCTGGAAACAACTAAATCAGTGAGATATATTTGAGGCGGATACGCTCCGGATGATGACTGAATTCCAGCTGCGATTCGTAAACACAACGTTCTGAAACCTTTGAACAGACTAACTCCGCCATTTCAAGGGGATCTTAATGAATGGAAAGTGTCCCAGGGCTTCGAGAATGTCCTCACTGCCTACTTTTACAACCAAAAAAACTGCCAGGTATGCGACGACTGCAACAGAATTTCCCTCCTCAAGACTGCAAGCAAGCTGTTTGCTCCCATGTTAATTAATCAGTTGAACACGCACCTAGAACAGGAAGCCCTTCTGGAAACAAAAGGAGGATTTGGGAACCACGGACGTGATCTTCGCTACCCCCCAAATGCAAGAAAAGTGCTAGTAAATGTGGACTCGCCTCTACACCATCATTGGGGATCTTCATTCAGGATTATGATGAGTGGCAGAGGGGCTCTCACCGATCGTTCTTACGGAATTTCCTCGTCCCGTTGTGACTTACGGGTTCTCTCTCGACCCCAAACAGCGACCGCGCAGCGGCGCATGATACAGGCAGGATGTTGTTACCGACAAAGACAAGGGAGACTGGCATACCCAATCCCAAAGTGTGAAGCACCTGGGGTTCGATCCCACGACCTGTTAATTAGAAGTGGGTTTGATTCCCAGGTGTTTCACGCTTCCGGGTTGAGTATGCCAGTTTCCCTTGTCTTTGTCATCAACAACACTCTGCCTATATTGTGACGAGTGTTGTTGCCGACAGTAATCCTGGTCATTTCTGGCGTCCTTGTTCAAGGCCGCATTGCGTCAAGGTCACTAACCTTCGCGGCATGCGGTTCCAGGCGCGCTGACCTGCAGCCACTCCCCCGACTTCACCTCAGACGCACGTGCATCCACAGAGTCGTAGCTGCCCATGCGCCACTTCATCGCACCACCCCCATGCAACCAGCACCACAAGTGACTGGGACACCACCCCTCGGCAAATGTAACACACACCGATCGGAGACCACTTGGGCTTGACCCACGAGGCCATAAAAGCAGCTGCCACCACTGCCGCACGGACTCTCAGGCATGGCTGGATGCAATCAACGTAAGTCCTGGCTTCTTCAACGGCCACTGCCGCCTGAAAGTACAACACGGGGTTCTGTATGCAATAAGCTCCTCAATCTGCCGCCTTCGGTCTTCTTCCTACAACGCGCGATCTGGCCTGATCAGCACGCCGCTCTGAGTTTACACCCGGACCAACAAGCCGCTGCATTGTCACTGACAAGGGGGCAATCTCGGAAGTATTCTCGGTGAGCGGTGGTGTAAGGCAGGGGTTGTGTACTCGCTCTCACCATCTTCAGTCTCCTTTTTTCCGCCCTGCTAATGGAAGACTGTCGTGGGAACCGGTTAGGGATCAACATCGATCACCTAACTGACGCACAACTACACAGCACCTTAGCTGCATAGGCAGGAACCAGAGTATCCAAGGCGGATGACTACTTGTTGAATAGCGCAATCGGAGCGGAGATGGTGCAGCGCGTGGACTTTTTCGAATCTGATCGGTCTTTCACTAACCCGGTTTCAGGAATGAACATGTCCATTTGCCTCAAGTTCCGAGCCAGGTCACCAACAAGCATTCGCATATCCTAAAGTAGTCAATAATGCAGTTAAAATACTGTCGTGCAATCAGATCGATGAATCGTCACTTAAGGCTGACCTAGAAGATTTGTAATAACTGTCGGCAAAGTGGTGGCCGGGGAATGAGCCAGTAAAATGGTTGACTGTACTGATCGTTAATTATCCAAAAGAATGCAAATCAGAGGTCTGTCGAGCCCGGGGGTGGAAGGCGGCTGACGACGAGGACTGAAAAGCTCTCCCAGGGCCTGCATGACGTCCTCGGTATTCCTTCTTCGCACTACTTTAATTTTATTTGGAGAACTCCTGCCACTGTCTTAGTTTGTAGCTCCCAGACAGAACCGCACGACCATCTGGGTGATGAACACCTCCCATGCTTGAATAAGGAGACACGATCGTCTGGACAAAGGCTTTATTAGCCTGACGTTTCGGATTCCTGCTCGAATCCATTATCAGAGACAAGAGCAGATACCGGTGATTCACGCACAAGGGGTTGCAGTATTTTTAGGATGCAGTCGCCATACTACCGCATACCTATGTACATTCACGGCTCCCCCCTTCATCCGGTATCGTCGCACTTGGTGTGCTAATTGTTTGATGGCCGACATTCGCGTGGTTAATTGCTGCAATTTCATCACGTGCGTTGGATGTTGGTTTGATGATTGCTCGACCATCTGACGCACCGACCCTGGTGTTGGGACAAGTATTCACATGTGCGCTCCCGCGTGGCTAATTACTCCGCCTAGGCGAAGTTTCAGCATCGAGTATTCGAATCCATCATCAGAGACAACAGCAGATACGGGCAGGAATCCGAAACGTCAGGCTAATAAAGCTCTTGTCCCGGCGACCGTGTCTCCTTATTCAAAGCTACTTCCTGGGACTCGTCTCTTCACCTCCCTTGCTGTTGTAGATGAGCCGGTCCTTTATATGTGACCTGTGAGCTGGAAATTAATAAGCGCACAAACTGACCTGAGTTCCTTGCAGCCTCCCGTCTACACATCAAAGCGCCGAAACTTTTAAAGCCCCTTTCGAGAACCACTGCAAACGCCCCGGTAGAAAGGTACTTTCACGCGTTGGCCGGCTTCTTTACACAAAGTCCAGCATGTAAACAGGATGGAGACGACCAGATGCACCGATGTGCAGGCGTCCAGTACCCATAAACTGATACACAAGCAGCACCTTTGAGTTCGGTAGAGATTAAAGGATTTTACTCGACGAAATCGAAGGGGACACGGAGCATAGATTCTTGCCAGTCAGGTGAACTGCAACTTAAATTAGCAAACCATTGGCAATCATCTGGCAAGGTCAACTGAACTGACTGAAGAGGGTTCACACGGGGAAGTAGAACTATGACAGTTCGACCGTTGTGTCTGATGATGCGCACCGTGTGGTCCGCAGCAGGCAGGCACGGCGACTTGCGCGCGGATTAGTTTGTAGAGGCAGTGGACTTGCGAAGCATCTACCTCGCACTCTCCTCCCCCCCGCCGCCTGGACCCCGTGTCAAGACAAATTCAAGAAGCCCAGAGGCGGGAGAGGGCATGGGTGGGTGGCACGGTGCGGGGCCCGTACATAGGCGTACCGGCACACCCTCTGGTCCACAACACTTGACCAGGATTTTAACCAACAAGAAAGTTGACGGGTCAAGAAGAGGAGGATGACTGGACAATCATGCACACGACCTGTATACCCAGCGGGAGCGCAAGCGCATCTACCGGCCTCAGTCATTAAGCCTCAAAGTTATGGAGTTCTCGAATCTCGAATGAGCGAGAGAGCCACTTGTCAAATAGTAAAAACCATTGCAATTTGTCTCGGGTTTCAAAAAAGAATTCAGTTATTTCGTCGAATGGCGGCACCTGACCTTATGAATAGTCGACCCCTACTGAGAGTTTCAAAGCATGTTTGGCAACTTGTAATCAGAAAAGTTAATCCTTGAATCGAGCAGGTTAGATCTCCCTCCTTCTCTCCCTCTATCGCTCTCAGCTTTCTCTCTAAGGCCGATGTCCTCTACGAGACAAGCCGACCGGAGATGAGATGGAGCACGGTGACTAGTATGAGGCGAAGCCGGCTTTTAAAGGGCGCTGCACGCAAGTTAATGGCTCACAGAGACGATAGGCGCAGAAGGGCCGCACTATGAAAGAGCCAGTGCAATTCCGAAAAGTCAACGTTATTTAAATAGTTGCATAAAATAGCTGGATCTTCTAAGAAAGCTTCCAGTCCGGTGTTCTGATGTTTCCCGCAAATTCTCACTCAAACTCTGCACTCTCACGTGACCAGCGTGGAGAAAGTATTGTTCATAAGCAGTTCTGTCCACCCAGTAGCAAGTGTGGAGTGCCCTTTAGTGTCATTCCTTACTTCTACACTTTTCTCTGGCGATGAAGCCCATGTGTGTTCACCTTCCTCCAAGGTGCAGGAGATGCGGCGAGTTAATTGTATTTAGAACCACCCGGGAAATATTTTTACTGAGCCCAATTCAAGTATCCCACTACCGATAGATTAATTCACTGCGTTGACTTCTAATAATGTAGGGGCACTTTCACGTCCCTATGACCAAAATTGAATGCGAAATTTTCTAATCGCAGTGTGCTGCTATTTGATAATGAGCTCGACTCCGTCTATTTGTGGGATATGTCACTGGACTAAATACGCTCCTCCCCGTAATAGAGGTGGCATTTCGCTAAACTACAGGTGGATTAGGATCGGGGTTATAATAGTTGATGTTAGGGTTAGGATGGCTATGACCAGGGTCAGGGTTAGGTTTCGGGCTAGGAGGCCAACTCAAGGTCATTTGTAGAAGAGGGTGAGGTAGTTGGTACTTACCTCCGTGTTCAATCTAATTGTGGCTTACAGGCATGTCGAGTATTCAACAGTAATTTCTGTGTAGCTCAGAGGGGGTATACATTCCGAGGTGATATAATGAAAAATAGAAGAGGTTCTTCGGAAACTAGCTATCCGTCGGCGAGACCCCCTGTCCCTCGTCTTTGCCCATGCACTCGAGTACGACAACCGATTCAATTGGGATGGCACTGAGGTCGTCGCCATGGCTAACACAAAGCGAGCGAGGGAATTTCTCGAGGCTTGGTACTCCAATGCGGGTAGTATCAGCCGCCACGTTGACTTAGATGCCCATTACGAGGGTCTACGTTCACGAATGTCTGCCCCCTGCCCTAATCACGCATCGACGACCGCGAATACAGCCGCCCGCATCCCAACTGATTCACCACCCACCCTCCCCCTCCAGCACAGTGCGCCGTAATTGTTCCGCCTCCTCTCCCTTCCCCGCCCCTCACTCAGTGACCTACCATGACCTCGGGAGCCCACCCCTCCCTCACACGTCAGTGGTCTGTTTCTGTCCTATCACACTAACTGTGTTTACTGTGACAACATAACTTTCTCCCTCGTTTTCATTACGTCTGACGACGGGTTGGTGTCACCAGCTCGAAAATTCACGAGTACAACTCGACTTTTCCGAAGAACCTCTTCTATTTTTCAGTAATTTCTGTGTCCACTAATAAAACCTTTACAATTAAGAGTGATAGCCAGATGCAGCGCATAAGAGAAAACATTAGTCAAGATTATTCTTCAACTCGACCGGGCGATTGGCCCCAAGTTGCTGCTAATCAGCCTTCGTGTAATATTGCCTTAAATGGTAACAAAAAGGCAGACTTGCTCCACGCAAAACGTCAGCAGATATCGATCACATATGCGTTAAAATAATGCCACGAGCATTAACTACGTAAACACACCGCTGTTTCTGCCGTAAGCACAACTGTCTGAGCAGTATCCTGAAAAGGGACAGTCGTCTCAAGTTACCAAATCACTCAATATTCGAAGGTTTGGCTTCACTTATGGCGAGGCATGATCGCCCTCAAGTTCTCCTCTTTTCTCTAAAATGACCATTACGTCTGTTACCCGCTAAAGGGGGAAGGGGGGGGGGGTGAAACGCCTAACGATTCATTGTTTTGACCTCATTTCTAGCCCGCCTTGTTCCGACTTGCCACCGATAATGTACAGTAGGTGAGCTAACTCATGAAATGTCAGCCGAAATCCCGAAATGCGTTTTCGTTTCGCAATTATTACTTAAGTAGGGTTGTAAAACTAGTCGGCCTGCAGCATAATTCTATAATATTTCAGTTACCTCAGGATGCCGGCCTTCGAATGAACTTCCTTCCGGCTGTATGCAAAAACTACACTCTTAAAAAAAAAAGAACTACTTAAAAAGCATGGATTTTCTCACTGATTTTCGATGCCCCTAGATTCCAACTATATTTCATGAAAAACATGCATAAAAATATTCATTCTTTAGATCATTCGATAGATAATTACGCCTTCTTCTAAGTTTATGCTCGAAGTAGAGACATAATTCAGTTTTGAAATTTCTTATTGTGGGACTTTTTAATACAGTGAAATGGCCGTTCATAAAACGCCATGTCTCTGCATTTACCAATGTGGCTTATAAAGTTAACAATATGGTTCAAGCCACTGCTAAATTTTATGAATTCCATATAGTTTCCTCCTAATACCATAGAGAAATGTATGGTTTTCCGTACGCGGAAAATATACGGCTTGTAGTTTGGAAACCCTGAATCCAGGTGTAACGCAGAGCGGGTTCAAAATTGTTCGGGAATCGGAAACGTTTCTGAAAACCGAATTATACCCTTCCGTCGAGTATGAGATTGGCAGACGACGTAATTTTCTACCGAATAAGCAAAAGAATGAATATTTTTATGCCTGTTTTCCATGCAATATAATTGGACGTTTAGGGTCATCGAAAATCAGTGCGAAAAATTCATGCTGGTTAAGTAGTCCTTTTTTACAGAGTGTAGATTTGCATGCAGCCGGAAGGAAGTTCATTCGAAAGCCGGCATCCTGAGGTAACTGAATTATTATAGAGCTATGTTGCAGGCTGACTAGTTTTACAACCCTACTTAGGTAATCTTTTCGAATTGAAAACGTATTTCGGACTTTCAGTTGACATTTCATGAGTTAGCCCACCTTCCGTATGCGTGAGTAGAAAGGCAGAAGAAATAGAAAAGCGACCTTTTCCTCCCAAAACACGACCTGCGTTCTTCTGAACTATTTAATTGACCCGGGGGGTGGCAACTTTAAGGTGTCACTAGCTTCTCATTTCTTTAACCTCGTGACAACTCACACACTAATGTGAATCCTGGACGACAGAGGTAGGTTTCATGCGAGTTTGGCGACCGGCGCGTATATGGTATAGGGAAAGATTTGAACAAGACGTGTGCCCATCCACTAAGTTTGCGCCTCATCTCGACTTGTCATCGTAAAAGGGATAGGTCGATGCTGTCAAAGCCACCCGCGGCAGCACAGTTTGACCGTTGCTAACGGCGATGTCCAATTTGTGGCCAGCAGCAGGGTTGACGCACAAACGGTGACTTGCGCGTGAATTAATTTATGATCGAGCGGCTTTGGAGTGCATCCGTCGCACTCTCTCCCTCTCTCTTCCCTCACCTAATTTTCCCCGAGAGCAAAACAGCGCCATGGCGGCATGGTAGGAGCTCGAGTGCGGTCCCCAACAGAGTTACACAGTCCATCTGCGCGTACCACACATACCCCGCCCACGCATAGTGGGCCAGAGTTTCAAACAACAGGAAGGGGGAGTAACACCGGTGCCAGCTAAGTGGGAGTCCAGCTAAAAGCACATTAAGAACCAGTCATTAAGGTCTGATTCCCCGTCCTGTGAGGGCTGAGTTATCCCATCAGTTGGAAGCCCTCCTAGTCCTGGCTTTTGCCTCACTGCCATAGTTTACTAGCGCCTCAGATTGTCCTGAGTGCCGCGGGGACGGAATCACCAGGGTCTAACTCACTCCCTCATTCATCCACCACGCACCAGTCCACTGACCGACACGGTCAACCATCTGGTGCGGGAACTGGGCACAAGTAGCTGACAGAGATAAGCAATTCGTCTGCTAGTGCCACACACGACTCGCCGCACAACACACCAGGTTTTCACACGTAGGGCGTGGGCGGCTCAGATCTTACATGCGTGAGGGTGCCGTGGGAGCTTGGTTATAAGGAATCCATTGAGTCTGACCTACAGTCCGCCAGTCAGCCACCCCGCACAAACACTCACAGTGCTGACTGTAAGGTCTGAGTTGTGCCACCAATTGGCAACCTTCTTTAGCACGTAGCAATAGATTCAAATGTGTCCGAAGAATGCACTGCAATGTTGCGGACATTGAAATCCCAGAGTCAACCACCACCACATTCTCCCTCTCCCAGACATCAATCCACTGTCCGAGCCGGGGATTGGGCGAAAGTGATTGGGGCAGCTCAGTACCCAGACAGTCCACAAATGTTTCCCTCTTACGTCCTCGACGGATCCGGAAGACGAACTATCGTCTTTCGGTCAGAGAAACACAGCTGATTAAACTGGGATCAGAGTCAGCACTGGAGTGTTGAATGCCTGTCTCGCTAAGGCTGACATCGAATTCGAGAAGAATAGCAACGACGATGGCTTTAGAGGATTATATCAGTGGATCAGTTTTGTCAATTAAGGTACCCTGAACTTTTAAGTTGAATGCATCATGTATTTAAAGGATATAACCCGCCTCGGCTAGCGTCTCACCTTTGACTGGAATCTCGGCCTTACCAGTGAGCAGGTGCTCCATGATGGACAAGAGGCAGATCAGTCTGCCGATCAACCGGGTTCTTGTGGGAGATCCAGGCCCCAAACAACTCTCAGCCAGTTCTTTTATCGATAGAAGCGAAGAGACAAGTCCCAGGAAGCAGTCTTGAATAAGGAGGCACGATCGCTGGGACAAGAGCTTTATTAGCCTTACGTTTCGGATTCCTACTCGAACCAATCATCATAGACAAAAGCAGATATGCGTAACGAGATACCCGTATCTGCTTTTGTCTCTGATGACGTGTTCGAGCAGGAATCCGAAACGTCAGGCTAATAAAGCCATCGTCCCAGCGATCGTGTCTCCTTTTTCAAGTTCTTCTATCGTCCCACATCCCTATAGGCGTATTCTTCAAAAGGAATCAGTGGCTTGCCCTATGGAAATGGAAAGAGGCTTGGAACGGTTGGAGATGGGATGCAGGAATAGGCACGCACCCCCCCCCCCCCCCCCGGCAATGCAGGGTGACCTTCCCCTAAAACCCCTGGGAAGTGAGGTTTAGGCTCAAGACTAAGGTTCGGGTTGACGTCAAAGTTAGAGTTAGGTTTAGGACACGAATGTTTTCTGGAATTCGTCGTCAAACTTTTTCCTTTGTCTCACCCATTTGACACCTCTACTCAACGTTAGCTATCTTTGTATGCTCGTAAATCCAGCCGAATTCTCGGAGAGTTTATTGTTAACAATATCGACCATAGACACATCTACCTTTCCAAGAAAGCAAGCTTTTTATTTTTGACTGTTCTTGTACTCTTTTTAGAAGCAAGATCTATGAACTCACCATTCCCCACGGTGTCACATCTGGTCTCATTGAGGAGTTACAGTCAGACGAGAAGGTAGTACTGATTTCTGTGAAAACTGGTAACTCAAAGTTGTTTACAGCAGGTCTTCTTTGATATACTCAAGTTTCCGAGAAATCCTGGCGAAAAAATGACTCTTATGGTTCATTCAACCGGATGTGCAGAATTTTCAAGGCTCCTAGACCGGTATTTCGTGAAAGCAGAAGTGATTGACGATGACGTTGAAAGGTATGTTCAGTTTAAATGTGCTACTACCTACGCATTTGTGTGTCCCAGCAAACATTCTGAGTGAAGAACGGCCTTATAGGGGCAGGCAGAAACCAAAGACTTCTTGAACTGCGTCAGGGTAGATTGTGACAAAATGCATTTCCTATTGGTGGTTTAAATTTGAAAAAAGGGACGTGCAATCGCTGGAACAAGAGCTCCATCCCCTGACGTTTCGGATTGGCGCTCAAAGTCAGCATCCTAGATGGTTACGGATAAGGACACGCAGGAAGGGAAGCATCTGTAGGCTACAGCCGCTTTGGCACCACAGACCTACCATAATTAACGGCTCCCGCCTGCATCGCACACGATCCAACTTAGTGCGATGTTTACCCGCCTTCTCGCATTCGAGTTGTTAGTTGGTGCATTTTCGTCACTACTGTTTATTGTCAGCAATTTGGCCCACCGATACTGTGTATCATCGGAAGCGGTGTTCGATCTCACCTTCCCCGCGTGACCAGTTATTCTGCCCTGATCGACGCTTTGGTGCCGGATATGGAGAGGCGGGAGGTAATTCGCCTGTCAATACAGTCGACGTGATAAGTCAGGAAATTTATTTTGATCAAACATACATACACAATGCATCATACGTACATAATAACATACTGCCTATATCATGCGCCGCTGTGAGGCTGCTGGTTGGGCCCGTGAGAGCGCCCGTAAGGCACAACGGAAAAAATGAGTTCCGTAAGAACGATCGGTGAGCGTCCCCTACCATTTGATCAAACTGTGAAAAAACCGGCGACCTCAGTGGGATTTAAACAGACGATTCGAAGGGGGAGGCCTTGGGTCAGCGAACGCTCCAACTATCTAAGCTGTGAAGCCCCATCGGCAGCCACAAGATTAATCACATTTGGGTCAAGCCACCCGTCCAGCTCATGGCAGCATAGGGAATCCACCGAATCTGATGCAGTAAAGCGACTGTCCAAGCAGGATTTTCTATGCAATCCAATGTGATTAAACTCACGGTTCCGGGCGGGGGAGCGTTGGCCGTACTAAAGCCTTCCCCTTGCTGTCGTGAGTTTGAATACCATCGAGGCCAAAGGGCTTTTCACCATTGGGCCGGAATAAATTATTTAAAATTTGTCGAAGTGTCGAGAGCTTCGCAAGTCCTTATGGCGCAAAATCCGCCCACGCAGTGTCTCCCAAAGTCTAACAGCAGTAGTTGAACGACTGTTCTTTAAAAAGGATAGATTTGCATTTTAGATTTGCAAGAATTCCTACTGAAAAATCCAAAAGGCTATTTGACGAGCATGCGTCTGCTTTCGATAAAGTCCCTTCAGGGCTGTATATTTATACGGCTATTAAAGTAATCAATCAAAAGATGCGGACAAGTAGATACTTATGCTATAGCTAGCGTTTGGGCGCGGGTCTCACTAGCAGGCGTGTGCCCAAAAGCGTAAATGAACATTTTCCACCATGAATAGGAACGGGCCAAATGAAGAACATTAACAGCTCTATGCTTGCGCACATAGTAGACATTGACCACCGTGTAGACGCCAGAGAGGTCTTCCGAGTGATTTAAAAGGTTCCTTCAAGCTATCAAAAACTACCTGGGCAGGGCCTGTTGACTACGGCAGCGGCGGCTGCAATCAGATCGTGCAACTTACTGTCATGTGCACCGAAGAACTTTATACAGGTCGCACAGTTGCCATGGTTCAAAGTCACCAAGCCAGCCACCTTTCCCAGGGCCCACCTTCTCCCTGGCGCGGAGTGGAATTTTGGTGTTTCACTCTCCAAATCCGAGCTAGAGCATAATTATCTACTTGCCAGTATCTTTTGATTCATTATTTCAATAGCCTTATAAATGTACAGACCTGCGGAGTATTTGTCAAAAGCAGACATATGCTCGCCAAATTGCTCCTTGAGTTGGGTTTGCAAAGTCATATTTGTTAGATCGCAGTTGGTAACCAGGCCCCGTATTACAGGTGGTTGGGGAGTTTGTTTACTGGGGCTATTTTATGGGGTTCCATAAGCACATCTTACCCATTTTGCTTCTGTTTTACGTCTGAAGTTAGGATTAGGGTACCGGTTAATGGTTTCTGATTTCCGGGTTAGGGTTATGCCTTTAGCCCTTGATTTTCGGGTTATGGTTAGGGTTTGAGTGTACGATTAGGTTTCAATATTACGGTTAGATTTTCCAGCTACGGCTATGTCTAAGGGCTACGGTTGCGTTAACGATTTCGGTTAGGGTTAGGGTTGCCGTTAAGGTTAACGGTTAACGTTTGAGGTTGAGGTTGGGGTTAGCGTTAGGGTTGAGGCTAGGATTAGGGTAAAAGTCGCCGTCCGCTTCCCCATTCCTGGCTACCAACTGCGATCTGCATAGTAAATATTACTATACATTTAGATTGCTATCGAAATGATTAAAAGGAAAATGCGGGCAAGTGGAAGTTATTCAGTAGCTGGGGTTTGGCGGGAGGGTCTGGATGGGTGAGGTGAAAAACAAAATTACCGTCAGTGTCAGGGGGGAGAAGGGGATGGCGGGGGGCACTGAGACGGGTAACTATACGCAGGTGGCTGGCATGGCGGGTTTGGCCCATAGTAACTGTTGGGATTGTACGAAGTTCTTTTGTGCTCATTGAACTGGTTTGTATAGCCTGATTTACTAACATAAAAGTAGTTAATCTTACAATTCACTTAAATACTGCTAACTGTATGGATGCATGAGGAAGAGGACGCATGAATAAGGTGAAAATAATAAGAAATAAAGGCAATTATTGACTGTCCACTGTCTCTCAGACATGAAAACAGCCAGGTTGTTTATAATGGATTGTTCAATGTATCTAGAACAAAATCAAGCTTTTCTTGCATTGAAAGATTATTTTCTGTTTTGTTACACCTTCTTTTGATAAGTTCAAATACATTCTCGATAGGATTATGGCCCGGACTATTGTCAGGGGTGAAAGTCGACTGGAGGTCGCATGCGGAGAGGCTGCCTGTTGGTTAAAAACTTTGGTTATAGAGTTTCAGGCGTCGTTAGATTCTTACCTATTCAGAGGGATGGGTCGGAGCAGTACCGTGTGGAATTATAGCATCCACTCGGCGTCGGAGAATGTCGCTGTCACCGAAGACGTCTTCCACAATATCAATGAACAACTTGCAGTTGATGGTATCCATAATCGACCATCTGATCTGTCGAATTCGATAGCCATCCAGGTTATCAACCCTCGACAGTTTATGGAACTGGCCGTCATCGCGATGTTCAGAACGCCCACGAACATGAGATTTTAGCCTGTTAATTCCAACAGCGTTGGAAATTATTTGAATATCAAGAAAGGTCGGATTTAGCCTAAATCTGGCATGTTTCCCCTTCATACAACAGGTACAAAATGCAGTCCTGTTTAGTAAATGGCTTTCTGCGCTGTAACCGATTCAACAAACAAAAGTATCAAAGCCAAACGTATGACCTAATACCTACTCAGATTTTGATCTCAATATTCCATGAGTTAGGCCATCTACCGTAGACTCATGCCTCAAGCAACTCGTGACTAACGTACTTGTAACCTCTTGTAAAACTCCCTGTCTCGTTGAAATTGAGGGTGTGTCGGAGTTCCGTTGACTGTGTTGCGGCCTGACGGCTGGCGTCATTCCTCCCCACTGCTGCTTCCTGTTCAGTCTCAGTCGACGGAGACACTCGGAGAGCCCAATATTGCGTGAGTAGAGAGAGTGCGGTCGGTATTTTTCTGCACCGTCAGTAGCTGTCTCAGGAAATGTTAACTGAAGTTCTGAAATTTGTTTTCGATTAGAAAGGATGATTTAGGTGGAGGTCGCAATAGTGGTTATCACGCAATATCTTCCAAAGACATTTCAGTTGCGCCAGACTGCCGGCTTTTTAAAAAGGCTCTTTCCTGTCGTCTGCTAAAACCACACTCGGCATAACATGACTACTTAAATAGTGTGAGTTTTTCCCATTTAATTTCGAGGCTTTTGTCTATTCAACTATATTTGGCAGCACGCATGCACAAAAATATTCTTCATTGAGCTCATTTGGTAGCACATTACGTTTTCAAATGTCACAGTCAACAATTAGGATATATTTGGTTTTTAAAGCACTTTTTTCGACCCCTGAATAATTTTGAACCCCACTTACGCTTAGGGTTTCCAAACACGCTACATACTTTCAATGTAGGGGAAATCACATGTTTCTCTAAGCTATTATGAAGAAGTCGTATAGGGAGCACACGCCCTCTGACTGGATGTAAACTACCTTGTAAACTTTATAAATAACACTAGTAGATTGACGGATACGATGCTCTTTGAATGGACATTTCATTATCTCCAAAAATACCGTAATTGTCTACTTTTTTACAATTGGAAGATAGCTATGCGTTGAGCATACAATTTGAGGATGTGATTGGCTACCAAATTAGTGCACGAAAAATATTTTTCCACGTTTTTCCTATAACATATATCTGAATTTATAAAGGCATCAAATTTCGATGGGAAAATTCATACCACATAAATAGTCACTTTCTACAAGACGTGTTTTTCTGCCTGTGGCCAGGATGTAACTCATTCAAAATCCGACACTTTGCAAAGACACACCTCGGAGTTTCAGTTAACATTTCATAGGCTGAGCCAGTTACTGTAGGCGTATAAATATTATGGTTAGATGGTAATTGGTAGCCCTCCCGGTACCGAAAACTCCCAGCTACCTGACTTACGGGACCGGTGGTAATAGGGGCTATACGGGTGGGGCAAATGAGTGGAGGCGTAAATGACGCTTGTAGGGAATGCCTGGAATTGACGATCCTGATAAAGTGGAAACCTAATTTAACTAAGGTGAAAATGCGAGGAAGGTGAAAACTTAGGGTCTGACTGACGTATGAGACGCCTTGCTGTTGTAGTCTGAACCCAAGAGGTAGTAAGTGCGCGATGTGGTAAGTGAAGTGCGCCCAGTTCAGACCCAGCAATGTCGAATCGGCCGGGGGGGGTGCCGTAGTGCCTTAAGCTGGAAGTGCAGGACAGGATCGCTAACTGGCCAAGGCGGTGTTTACAAGGCGTCACAGTTTTCAGCCAAACCCCTACGACCAAATACAACCGGGCTGTTCGTAAAGGCGGGGGACGGAGGGCAACAATCTGTCAATACGACTGATGCAGTGGATGGAGTATCGGTAGACACCCTAACTGAGCGTCGGTTGTCCTTTCGTACACGATCGCACCGGACTCTACTGGAGGTCTGGAGTAAAAAGACCCAAGGATGCAGGCAAACCGACGAAACGGAGACCCGCGCCAATCCGCCTAGGATAGTACCTATGCAATTAATCTGATGCAGGTAATACTGTGCGCACATGCAACTAGAATCATAATGGGAAGCATGATGAATCATAATCCGTTTAGGATAAATCTTTCGCCTTTTACTAAAGATTTCCGTGTGGAGGTGCAATACAATGAGTCTATATGGACAGTCTTGCAGCGCCTCGTTCTCGGGGCGGTTAAAGTGAAGAAGAAAGTCATCCTGACAGGGCCTCTGTGCGTGTACCCCCCAGACATAATGAGAACGTTATCACAGATACCGAAACCGAGCCAGTAGGTACAATTGTAGAATCAGTGGGCAGGGCTACCAACTACCATCCTGCCAATATTATTTCTTACTTAACGAAAAATGACATTACAGAAGAGTAGTAAGAGTGGGGAGAGGTAAATGCATGGATCAACGAAATGTCAGAGCATTGTTTCGATAGCTGAAAGTGGGACTGAATGTTAATTTTGACACTCTGCTTTTTGACCCATGTTCAAGGGTGATTAAATGTAAAGGGACCGGTGGTTAATCCGCAGGAATTGTGCGACCTAAAACCATCGTATTGTGGATCATACGGTGGTCTATTTTACATACCCTCCAAACTAAAGCCATGGAAATGCCTCAAGTGCATGTTCATTTAGAGCTTTGTTCAAAGTAGAACCGCCCACTATCTAAAATTTAATTTCCCTCGAAATCATGACCCGGTTTCCTCTTTACAGGTCGATACTACGAGAAAAGGTAACCAACTTGAGAGCCAAACGGAGCCATCGTGGAAAGCGTTTCGACGGCCGGCTGCCAATTAACAGCTACTTGACATTCAATGAAGTGAGTGGTAATGCAACATTGTCCTGGCCTCAACTGTCTTTCTTACGTGAACGAGTAGCAATCACAACGCTCTTCTCCGTCTACTTTTTGTTCAGCAAGCTGCAAATAACGCTTTTTAGCTATCTTTACCGACATAAAAGTATAGTGATCGCATTTTGCCTTCATCTGGTAGAAGCATTGAGTTTTCTAGGTAAGTTTGCATGCACTCTCGAGGGCAGGTCAAAGGCTTAACTGAAAGGGGGCAACCTAGATGTGTATTGTAGTAACTGTGCCAGACAAATGAGGTTTTGAACCGATCAGTTTTTTTATTCCTCGAGTGAGACTGGACCAATTCTTCCGTAGTTTCTGCATATCCATGGTAGTTGGGCTAAGCCTGGCGAAGTTTCCGGACGTAAAATAAAAGAGAATATACGCCTTCTAAGGTGACCCTGCCAAATAAGATGTGATCAGCGCCATAACAGACTACGAAAAAGCGGACATGGTCTACTGACCAATAAAACAACGGGTATACTGGGTACCTTCCCCAGCACCTGGAGTGGGAATCAGTCGCCTGTGGGGCACGCGTAAACTGACTGCTGCCCTCTGTCAATCACTGTGACCCAGCCCGCCTCCGGTCGTGCTGACTGTCGTGTCATCGCGCCCAGTTGGGTAAGGAAAGAGAGAGTGCGGTAGGTGCTGCGCAAGTCTACCTTAATATAAACTAACTCCCACACAAGCTACTGGTGCCGCACCCACGCCGTGGGGCAGATTGTAGACGTCGTCCCTCCCGACGATAAAAAAATCCAGACACGCTAATTGGTCGATTGTCGCAATAAATACCTAGCTGCTCCAAACGGTGATAGGATGCTGACACTAAGCATAATTAGGCCTATTCCAGCCGTCATGGCACATTTTCGTCCAAAGAGAGAGGGACTACTGGGAGACAAGTCCTCCTCGCTATAAGTCAGCTCTAGGCCAAAAGGTCTGAAAGTATGTGCCATGCCAGTATCAGCAAACGCAGGCCCTCACAGCCTGGTATGCGCTGGCAGTTCACTGACATCTGGTTTCCTGCCGGTAGATGCGCTGGTGCTCCCGCTGGGTACACAAGTGATCTGCATTGCTGTGCAGTCATAATACCCGACCTCCTGACCCCTGTTGGGGGTGTTGTTGCTGTTGGTGGAAAATCCTGGTCAAGTGTATGGTGCGGTGGCACGCCTAGGTGCGGGTCCCGCCGCGCCATCCACCTGGTCCTCTCCCTCCTCCGGTCTTCTTGGCTCTGTCCTGACACCGGGTCCAGGTAGGGAGCGCAAGTCACTGTGCCTGCTGCACCTTGCTGTGTAACACACGGTGGACATTGTCGGAATCAACGGTCAAACTGTCAGATAAGTCAAGGTAATGTCACCAACGCTTCCTGGAATAGCCATGATTTTCGTTCTAATCGACAGGCAAATTACCAAGTAGGGCGAAACGACCAAGGCTAACATTGTGGTACTACTAATACTCTGAACAGGATTCCAGGATTTCTTAACATTCAACCTTGCCTGTTTGTAGTTGCTGGCCTTTTTAATTTTCAGATGGAAGGCTATATACGCAGCTTCGCGGAGACATCCGAATTGGCAACCTTTGAGGAATTTGGCAGGTCCTATGAGAACCGCACAATGGCGCTTCTGAAAGTAAGCTTCCAGAAAACAATCTATTCCAAAGGAAAAAGATATGAAAATGATACATTTTTTGGTCAGACGAAATAGCAGAAACTACTCAATACTTGTAAATGTTGCTTCCCTTTGTCAGAAGATTCACAAAGAAAGAATTTGGATTGTAAAAAAGATAGAACCTCACTTGTCGCCCTGATCATGAAGGTAGGAAGGGCTGGATTCTCGGCTGTAATCCCCATTTATGCCGAAAATTAAATATTAAAACTCCCATAAGTAGTGAATACAGTTCACCTGTTGGCAGTGTTACCGTCGGGCAAAATATGTCAACTTTGGTTTGATTGGAAAGAGTGGGTATATGTGATGCTTTTTTGACACAATCCAGCTGAGCGGCCTTTCCCGAAATTCAAAATATGATTTCGTTGGTGAGGAATGAGTTAATTGAGATTGCTTCACTGATTAAAATAGGGCATACTTTTAAAGCACTTCATGCGCACTAGGATGTCGGCATCGAAATCTGCTACTTTTAGGCCACATGACAAGCCACGCTTGATAAAAATAACTACTTAAACAACATTACGGCCTTTATTGTAGAAAAGTAAGCCTTATTCAAGTAAAACATTCAAAAAATAATCTCCCACGAGATTGGTGTAAAGAGGGGTGGTTTGTGCATGTCTTCTATATAATTTTTATAGACATATAAAGGTTTCGAAAGTCAATGACAAAAATACTACTGAAGTACTCATCTTCGACAAGCGTGGTTGCAGGATGATAAAAATACGCCCTCCCAAAAGCCAAAATCTTGATGGGCAAGAAGTACTTTTGGACAGTGATGTATGCTAATCAGAATTTAAGTCCCATTTAAGAAGTGTTTCTGGTCAAAACATGTCTTAGAAATTTCGGCAGTGTTTTATGGATTACAGTTCACCTACAATAGGCATGCCATCGGAGAAAAATCTGCCTCTTTAGCTCTGTGTGTGGATGGCCTCTAGAGGCTTTCTCTGACTAACGGTACTTGAGTAGAGCTGCCCATTCTAAATGTTTCAGGCGCCGATAGAATCTTCACTGCGTGTTTCGCAAGTGGCCCAGTGGGCTTACTTTTGGCTGAAAATCGCAACCTTGTGAATCTCGTCAGCTAGGCCTTATAATTCGAATGTCCCAGAACTTTCCTTTAAGGGGCACACCGTTCACTTATGGGAAGTAAGCGATGGCAGTGGTTAATAACCTAAATCCAACAATACACATTGGCGTGGGGAAGGTCACTCAAACGATGTCATGATTCTGATGACAACTGAAAATTGTAAATGAGGCTAAAGTGCGAATTGCAGGCATGATTGCGGGAAAGGAACGATCTCTGAAATCTGACAGTTTGATGGAATATGTAATGTCGGCATCGAGGTCGTTACCGGTGCCACAAACCACAGGAGGGAGGAGGCCTAGTCACCTTAGCTAGTCCATGACTCGCAGAGCGTCCATCCAAGTTGCGCTGTGGATTTCGAGGTTGAATTTTTGGCCGTCATCATGTCGGCTGTCGGCAGCTCTCGACCTCCAAGGCTCAGTCAACGTTCGCGTTTGCACTGACACCGCCGTGTCGCTTTGTGTCCGCGTTCTGTTCCTGTACTCAGCTGCATTTTCATTGGCCGCAGTTCGCCGCAGGGAGCGGGGGGTGCAGAATCGTACCAGTCTGCTGGGTCTCTAGTGTTTCTTCGGTTAAACACTTGTTCCCCGCAGCCAACAGGCTTGGCGTACTGGAAAATTATCTGTAGGTCGTGACATATTGGACTCCCAGTAAGAATTCTTCATGCGTCGACCTAACCATGGAAAAACGCCCCCTAATGAATGGCGTCGCCGGGGCGGATAAAGAAGCTTAAAATAGTCATTTCCTGATCATTCTCCGTCGTCGGCCAGTCGTATCTAACGGACCTGTGATTGGTGTGTTTGATTTTCGCTGAGAATTGCCACTGCCGTCCGTGTTTTTTTATCGAAAAAGGCCACTTTGTTTATATACTTTTACATGGATCCATGGTTTGTACAAAAAAGGTCTGTACTTTCCATATTAGGGACCGGCCATGTTTTGTTCACTAGTGTCCTTTAGACGAAAAGAGACATATTAATGAAATGTAGGGGTAACTATTGATCTAGACGTGCCATCTCATGAAATGTTAACCAAAGTGCCGAAATATATTTTCAACTCGAAAAAAATTACTTAGGCAACGTTGTAATACGAATGGTTGTGCTGTAGAATTCAAAGATATTTCAGTCACGCCAAGGTGCCGGCTTTTGAATGAGCTTCTCTTCGGCTGTCTGCAAAAACTACACTCTATAATGGTGACGGCTTAAGTAGTATAGGATTGTCAAATTAATTTCTCGTATCCTCATAAAGTAAATTATATTTTATAGAGAACGTGCACAAAAATATTCCCCTCTCTAGTCATTTGACAGCAAATTACGTCTTCTTTAAAGGTTTCACTTGAAAAGAGAGTATCTTTCAGTTTTTAAAAAAACTTTCTCAATTTCTGATTACTTTTGCCCCACCTGCCGCAATACATGCATTCAGTTTTTCCAAACTTAGTGCTTTAAAAATTCCGTCGAACGAATATAACACATTTATCTATGCTGTTAGAAGAATTTGTATAGCGCTCATAAAATTTAACGGTGGATTTGGACCCGGTTGTATACCATATAAGTATTATTGATAAGCATGCTGTTGCGACGCTGTATGACTGGACATTTCATGGTCTCTGTAAGTCCTATGATCAAAAAAAGTGTTAAGCCGAAAGATATCTTTTCTTTGGGCATAAAGTTTGAAAAAGTCATAATTTGCTATCACATGACTACAAAAGAGAATATTTTTGAGTTTGTTTCCTATAAAATATAAGGGGATTTATGAGGACATCAAAATTAAGTGTAAAATTTCACACTACTCAAGCGGTCATCTTTGCGAAATGAAGTTTTTACAGGCAGCCGCAAAAAAGCTCATTCCGAAAACCGGCTAGCATGTCATGAGATAGCACATCTACTTTATTTCTCCGTAGCATATTTGAGAGCCACTGTCTGAGAACCACCTCCACTGTGTGCATACGCGAGTTTGTCTCTTTGATCATATAGTGTGGTTTGAGTTATTTTTAGCTGAATGAAGGCAGAAATAATCTTAAGCAGTGCTGTCTAAACCTATCCCTTTCTCTGTTATTATCTCCTGCAACGTAGCGTCCATTAAATTCATTAAGAGGCCTTTCCAACACCGTCGCCTACATTCAACTCGTTTGTGAAACATATTTCAGGATTTTTTTAATGTCATGGCAAAACGAATTACAAAATTATTTGGGTAGGACATGGGAAAAGTTACTCCTCCGTATTATACGTGATTTTTCTCTAAATGTCCGTGGAATGACGGTTAGGTTATGAGGGTTACAGTTGGGACAGGTGAGGTGGGACACCTGGAATTCAGCGCAAGGCCACCCGTAACACGGGGGATATCCATTCCACTGACTAGTTACTTTTTGTAGTGAGAACGCAAGGCAGATGGTTTGAAACCCTTTAAGTCTTGTAAAACGACGAGTAAGTTCCGAAAAAAATCTCTTAATTACCAAACCTGCAATTTGTGGGACAGAGATGTTTTGGACGCATTAAATGGCTGACCCAATTATCCTGACCTGCCTTAGAAACTCCCTGATTAAGGCTTTGCCCATAGATGTGAGGAAGCGAGTTCCAGGGAGCAGTCGCGAAAAAAAGAAATACGATCGCTGGAACAAGAGCTTTGTGGGCCTGCCTAGGCAAGGTCACAGCAGAGGAATATGGATCGGGGAGGACATTGCGCCTGTTAATCGACCGGGGGCAGGAAGACCATGACTTTACCAGTTCGCGGCTCACGCGGTTCTCCCCTCTCACGAGAATTTCGGTCTTATTGAACTCGAATGGGTGGCCGGATCCTATTGAGACTTTGCCACGTTAGCCACGCGAAGGGCGCGCAGATGACTACCTGCCCCTGGCGCCCCTGTAGGCGAGCCAAATGGTCCCAGGACACCCTCCCCCCCTCCCACGCGTGATGAAATTTCGACAGTCACCGACTCCACTGCGAGTAGATAGGCCATTATGGCACCACATGCAACTGATCTGCAGGCGCATAGCGACTGCATACCACAACACCACCGGCCAGTTAGACAATGATTGCATCACAAGCAACCATCTGCAATGAACGAGACAACTGTCGATTTCGATAGGCACGCAAGGGCACACAGCAACTGCATGCCTATAAATACCGCAACCCCTGTGCGACTCATTACCCTTATCTAATTCGAGTGTGAATCCGAAACGGCAGGCTAATAGAACTCTTCCTCCTGCGATCGTGTCTCCGTCTTCGTGACTAAGGCCTTGTCAACAGCTAGATTCCGTAGTCCCCCGCATCTGCGTTTTTCAGCCTTCTGGCGTCCTCCCAACAGTTTTCTTTATTCGTAAGGATTTCCTCGCGTAGGTACTCTGCCAGGTCATAACTGATATATTTTGACCCAGTTGCGAAACACTCAGCGACCTCGGTGGCATTCAAACCAACGACAGCAGTGGAAAGGCTTGATCACATTCAACGCTCTAGCAACCTCAGCTACGAGGTCCTACCGACAGTCGGGAGGGTAAGATGTGGTTAAGTAACCCCACCTGATGGACACGGCACCGTTGGGGTTGGGGTTAGGGCAACAATTTCCCAACCACTTAAATTACAACCGAACATTCCCAATAGCTTTTCTTTTGCACACAACTACTTGACCTCGTCGCCTGTGCGTTCCCTGGCCCCACCTGTGAAAACCCCTATTACCACCGGTCCCGTATTGCAGGTGATTGAGGTTTGTTTACCTCAGGTGGGACTACATAACCACATCTGACCGTCGGGAGTTTAGTCACATCTGGGTCAAGTTAGCCACCCCAGCCTACTACAACGTATCATATCCACCAAATCTGATAATTAAGCTGACTGTCCAAACAGGATTTAGCAAGTACTCAATCTAGAATCCACCCGATGGCCATCAGGCCCACGTAATTAATAGATGTTTTGGCAGCTTTTGATGTCATGCAGCATTTTTTATGGGTTCGCACTCCCCGTGTTGGTCAATCACATCTCACGCGTGGCCTGCTGTAAGAACACAAGTAAGTTATCCAGGAAAAAGCCACGGTCTATAGAGGCATTAAGACACAACGCCTATTGCCCGCCAGCAAATTAGGTACCACGAGTTATCGGCTGCGATAAATGAACCTTAAGACGTACGCCTTGATATCCAGAAACCACGTATATGGCCAGTCAATCGAGCTCCTTCAACAACCCTCTGTTCGCTGAACTACAATTTAACTGCCATCTGGATTACCGTAGGTTCTTGATCCGCAAAGTCTGTTTGGATTTCGAGAGGGTCAGTGGTGCTGACCATGAAATTTTTCCCCTCAGACACCACCACCACGCCTATAGGGAGCTTCGTGTTAAGCAACAGCACCACGCTCTCGAAAACTAAGCTCCATGGAGTTAATAGGCTTCGCAGAAAATAGGAGGCATGTCTCTAAAAGCAGAAAAATCTGCCTTTTTAGGTCTGACGTGAGTTGACCAAATTTTAATTAGGTCTGAGTACAGTATCTTTATGGGGCACCAAACTTTTAGACGAATTTGGGCAAGGATAGTGTATATGACCGGGGTCAAAAAAGGTAACCGGTGAAGCGTGTCTTGTGGGAATGGTGGTAATAATATGGATGGGACGTCACAGCGAGGATGTAGGAAACTCTGGAAAAAATCAGAAAAAAATCCAAAAACTGCTATAAGCTTTGCCTGCGGTTAGATAGCGAGCGGGAGTCAACCGCGTAATTCAAAGAAAAATTAGAGGTAATCGAATAAACCGCTGCTGGTTAATTTACGCGGGGTCAGAATCCAAGGTAATACGTAGCCAATAGGGATGGAAGGCCGTGAGTAACAGGTGGTGACAGTTCACACAGGTCGTGGCATGTAACGGAAGGTAAACCTACCCCGGCCATATACTTTATCCTTACCGAAATTTGGATGCAATGATGCATGGTCTAGAGGAACAGCTCGAAGGGCTTGCAGTGGCGGTTGATACCGTGCGTCAGATATTCCTTCCTGGCTTCCCTAGATGATGAATTAGGCATCTTAAAAACTTAATAAGCTAAAATGTTGGAAACCTTCGCAGTGACCGTTTATGGCAACATGGGGAGCGGCCGTAGTTGAGGGAGGGGAAAACATGTCCCACTCTATTATTGCGGCTCGATTTACACTGGCTTGGTTACGTTCCCTTTAATTTCCTCCCATTTGCATGCCTTAACAGAACAGCGTCAAAATTAGTCTCATTTTCTTAAAGTTGAGCAGCAACACAAGTCTGCCCATAATCTGGATCGATGCTGGAATTCACGCGCGAGAATGGATTGCTCCAGCCACAGCGCTCTATCTTATCGACAAGGTAAGACGTCTGCAGACAGTAGCACTTTTTTATTTCCTATTAGTGCCAGTTTTCAGTCAAGATTTACTAAAATCAAAGCGACAATATACACTGGAAACTGGTCGCTGATGTGCTCATGTAGATCAGTGTAGTGGCAGAGCTTCGAATGCGCCCCAAGCTTGTGCGGAAAGTTTCATATATATTTCGTCATTCAGGCATTATTCAGGCGCCTATCGACGACAGTTCGACCGTCGCGTCCGACGATGTCCACCGTATGCTCCAGAGCAGGGCGGGAGCAAGGACAGTGAATTGTGCGAAAATTAGGTTTATATTGATAGCACACTTGCACAGAATCTACCCCACCCTCTCCTTCTCCACCCTGGACCCGGTGTCAAGATAGAGTCAAAATGACCGGACGCGGGGGAGGACGCAGGTGGATGGCACGGTCGAGTCCGCACCTTGGCGTTCCACTGCACACCCCCTGGTCCACACAACAAATAGCCAGGTTTTTGACTCACAACAACAATGGGGAGATAGCTGGGTCCCAGTGTGCGCGACGTACGCCGGGTCTGCCACCGCACCCCGAAATTTTGGCATTTGCTAGGGTGATCAAAGCCGTTAACGACTGACAGAGTCCAATATGGCCCCCGTATTGGTCCAGCGCATCTATCACGTGATCCATTTTGGGGGCCTATCATCAAGTTAGGTCACGGCTCGGAGTTATCTGCAGTCCCCCAGCTGTTCGTCTATCAGTCTGGCTGTTGTCCACCCCTACGGAGACAAAAGAGAGCCAGCGCCATTTTCCCTAAACGGCGTCAATTAGGAATTTTAATGGCGTATCGTATGCATTCCTGAAAAGTCTTGCTTAAAGTCAGAATCATTTAATGAAGTAATAACGGCCCGGCATATAACGCAACCACCTTTAAGCACAACAAAACTAAGCACGTAGTCTCACTGGCAGTTTGTGTTGCTGAGTGCTTTCCGACTGCTCCACCTTTGTGGAGTTTGCAGTCTCAAAGTACAGACTTTGTCGTCAATCACATCCTGTATTCACTGTGCCATGTCCCATATTGTTTTATTTGAATTTTAGTGTAACATTTGATGAAGATATTTCTTGCCGCTACCGTCCGTCAGCAAAACAAAAAACAACCCGAAATGTAGGGTCTTGATTTATACAGAGCGTTTCTAGCTAAGTGTATTTTTTAGAACTCTAAATAACTGCAGGTTTTTTTAAATGTATTTGTAACTCTGCAAACCACTCAAATAAATTTACTGTTCTCCTCATCCCAGCTTTTATCACCGGACGGGAAGAAGCTTTTGGACGCTTTTCAGTTCTACATAGCCCCAAATATCAACCCCGACGGATACGAATTCAGTTTCCGAAACGTGAGTGGTAAATTTATCTAGAATTAGCTATTCCAGTGCGTGTGCATATTTCCTAAATGTTAGGTAGAAAGATCGCCTATTTTCTGTTTATTTAAGAACACTTTACAAGATGGCATCTTTTAGATACGTTACCCATTTATGCGCTGCCGATAACATGACCCGTCTTTCTAATATGTAATGAAACCTCTCAGACTTACTAGCAAGAGGCAAAAATTCAAAATCTATAAATTAAAATACGCAGAATGTTATTACCGACAGAGACAACGGAGACCAAAGTGGTCACTTCTGGCTTATTGGCCATCGTCAACCAGTCGTACCCAGGCCCGAAGTGTGGAACACCTGGGGCTCGATCCGGCGACCTGTTAGTTAGAAGTTCAACGCCTCTAACCACTGAGCCACGGGCTCGTTGTCTTGTCAGTTGCGATCGAGAATATACGATGGTAGAGGGACGCTCACCGACCGTTTCTACCCAACACACTCGTACGGTTATGTCTTACGGGTTCTCCCTCGAGCTCAACCAGCAGCCGCACAGCGGTGCATGACTGGCTGACGACGGCCAATAGGCCAGAAATAGTCTTTCCAGTCTCCCTTGTTTTGGTCGGTAATACCATTGTGCCTAAAGTATGCGCCGCTGTGCGGCTGCTGACTGGGCTCGAGATAGAGCTCGTAAGGCACAACGGGACGAGTGTGTTCCGTAGAAACGATCGGTGAGCGTCCCTCAACCATAAATTGAAATCCCTCTCATGGTTAAAGCGTGCAGTAAAACATCTGACAGAAAACGGTGGAAGTTGATTGCTTGAATGCCCCTCTTGGGTAACACCTTAAAAATCACGCACTTTATGAAGACCGCACTAAAATTAGTTCTTACTGCTTCATGCAATCGAGGGTGCACGGAATCGATCACTTCGTCTTAGGGTGCCTCGAAAGTAAAACATCAAATTTAAAAATGTGTGCCTACTGATATCAACGTAGTAGACATATAGTGGTAAATTAATATCAAGTCACCAGTTGTGTTTGCAAATAGGGCTCTCTTCGGAATCTGCCTTGCCGAAGTCCGGCTAGTTTCAATTGAGAGTCGGATAAAGGGATTGCTCACACTACGACATGATCTCTTATGCTCAAGGTTATAAAGCAGTTGGTGGTGAAGTGCATACAAGTTTGAAACTCGTGTTATTTCTCTCTTACAGCTTCCTTCTTCAAAATTCCTTCCTCGTGACATTAGAGTCTCCCTAGTGGGTCCGGTTAGTTTCCGGAGAAACCATCGTAGTAAATCAGCAGACGCCAAAGATCTCTTACTTTTGATAAAATCTATGCGCAACAATCTGCTCTAACTCCTAAACCATGTTAATAAGCCGCCTTGTGGTTATTTACGTCCTAAAACTGATCTTGTAGATTTCGTCTAAATAGAACGCGGGGCCAATGCTAAATGTGCTGTACAAGCTTCCTTTACTCCGCCTCTTTGTTCTACCTATATTTCAGTAGAAGTGTTTGTGTTTCTAAGTGCCTTCTCATAGTAACACCATCTCCTCTGTTTTTTATGATGACAGAGCCGTTATTGGCGGAAGAATAGAATGCCGTCCGCGAATCCCGGTTGTGTGGGTGTCGATTTGAACCGAAACTTTCCGTACAAATGGGGTAAGTGATCCTTTTGAAACCTCCATACCAACACTGCGTCTGCTATTCTGGACTCCCTATGCTATAAAATTGGCATGCTATCTCTCGCCCTTGCCCTGCGCGCATACTGGGATTGGTAAAACACGCCGATAGGAACCCCCTCCTCCTAAGGCAGGTAACCTTGCACTAAATTCAAAGAAGGGTGCCTATTACCGTGTCCTGACCTTAACCCTAAAACCATCACTGGTGGGACACGACGACAAGAACCACCCCTCCCCCTTTAGTGCAGGTGACCTTACGTTGGATTCCAGGTAGGTTAGTGTTAAGGATAGGGCTGAGGTTAAGTTTAGGCCTGGAGTTGGGTTTAGAGTTAAGTTGAAGTTAGGAAGCGGGAATAGGTGCCCTTCCTGGAATATAGCGGAAGGCAAACTCGTGCTTGTGCACCCCCTTGAATGTAATCAATGCTTCAATTGGGAGGGGACTGAACTGATCGCTGGTGCCAACACCAAGCAGGCACGAGAGTTTCTAGAAACTTGGCAGTCTAATGACAATAGCATCAACCGCCATGTCGACTTGGACGCTCACTACGAAGGTTTGTGTTCACGGTTCGCCGGCTTGCGCCAACCCTAAGGCACCAGCAGCTAATCCGTGTTCGACCATGTACATTATCACGGATTCAGCACTTCCCCCACAGAGTGAACCATGTGTGAAACCCTCAACACCTCCCCTAACGTCCGTCACCTATCCAGACGCGTTCTTCACCACCACACATAGACGTCTGTTTTGTCGATGTAACAGCGATATTCCTCCAGCTCTTTAGTGTGATTATCTCCCTCACACTTTTCATTTCATCTGAAGACGGGTTGGTGTAACCTACTTGAAAATTCACGAGTATACCTCGATTTTCCGAGGAGCCCTCACCTCCGTATGAACGATCGGTGAGCGCCCCCTACCACTGTATATTCCCGATCGAAAACCGACAGGGCAACGGGCTCGTGGCCCGGTGGGTAGAGGCGTGGACTTCTAAACCAGCAGGTCGCGAGTTCGAGGCTCGGGTGTTCCACACTTCGGGCTTGGGTATGGCTGGCTGACGACGGCTAATAAGCCAGAAATGGCCATTCCAGTCTCCCTTGTCTTTGTCGGTAATGCTATTCTGCCTATATATATAGGCAGAATGTTATACATTATAACATTTACTCAATAAAGTTTTCTCCCTTTCCCAAAGAACGTTTTGATTTCAACATTATAACATTTTATATATGTACGTTTGCATTTTATACACCCTATATATATGTACGTTTGCATTCTGTTTTAGGCGAGCGTGGCGCCTCCACATGGCCCTGCAGCGAGACCTACATGGGGGACAAGGGCGGTGACCAACCAGAGACCAAGGCAGTAATCAAAAAATTGCAGGAGATTAAGGGTCAGGTCAAACTCTACATAACTCTGCACTCCTACGGTCAATACATGCTAACACCCTTCGGCTACCAGCGCAGTCAATACCCGCCCAAGTACGACGAATTGGTGCGTTGCAGAGACGTAGAGATCCTATTCGATGCGTCCGTACTTTCATTACCAATAACGTCTTCTCCTGCCCCAATCTGGCATTTTTATTGTGCTAGGGAGGTTGATGGGGAACACGGTGCATCAATCCCCTGCAGAGGCTGAAAGGCGTGTTATGCTGAAAGCCGAAGCCTAGAGTGGAGCAGTATTGGTGTAGTAATGCGCATCAATTAGCTGTCGCAACTTTCTTTCCTCCTCTATAAATTCACGAGGATGCACCTGGGTATGAAGATCGCTGGTGTGATCTCCTGGCTTGAATTAAGAGGCTAATTTTATCTTGCGTACTGCCTTGCTGAAAATACACTTTGTATGTCAAAGTAGTCTTTCTGACCGAGCCCTTTTTCACTACGGATTATGGGTGTCCTTTCTTACCGTAGATCCCCTACCTACCAACGAAAGGTAAACCAAGAATGTCCATTCCAGTCTGCGCTGTATGTGCCAGCAGTACTTTGTGATTACCTACAAGGTAACTAATATGTCAGAGACGCAAAGGCTCGATACCGGAGTCCTAAACACATCCGAACATCAGTATTGCGTACCGTAATTAGGCTTGATTGTCAAATACCACCTCGCATAGAAGCTGAGACAACCGTGTTTACGGGCATGTCCAAGTAGATCTTCAGTTACCTTATGTTTCATCATTTCTGGCAAGTTTTCACATGCTGAGTCGCTGACGGTTCAAGTTATGGCCTGCGAAAGCCTCCACACTGACGGCATAAAAGAAAACTCGATAAGATATTGCTATGTAGCCGCACCTGATGGACACAATACTGTTGGCCTACTTAATCATTTTGAGTTGGTGTGATTATGTTGGCATGATGTTGCTGTGCGTTGCGGTGTTTGTTCTGTTGACGACCTTGTTTCTTTGTTGCCGTGTCTACCTTTTTTAACTTAATACCAGTGGTCCTTCCTGACTTTCGGCCTGTCGTCTCCGTTTGGGCAATTATTTCTCAACCACTCAAAGTACAACCGTGCATTCCCAATAGTTTTTCGTTTGCATACAACAACTTGACCTCGTCGCGTGTGCATTCCCCGACCCCACCTGTAAAAACTCCTATCACCATCGGCCCGCATTACAAGTGGCTGGGGATGCTTACCTCAGGTGCGGCTACACAACAACATCTGACCAAAAACCGTCCTTCAAAGTCCCTTTTTAAGGAGACGCAGCAACTCCTGAGAAGATGCCCTAATCAGACTGCTTCACGAACCGTCCCGGCGCTATAAGTTCAGGCACCAACTCAATCAACCTTACGTGGAGAAGGTAGGAATAGGTTACCAGCTCAGACCATCGCCATGTGCATTTATTCATTTACTGGCCCCGTGGAGCAGGTTACATTAGCCGCACAAGTCGGCGCCTATCCAAAAGAATGCGGAAACATCTCCCAGCATGGTTGAGAAAGAACGCAAGAAAAAGCAAAAACAGCGCCATCTTCGGACACACTATTGACTCCGGACATCGTGTCGAGCCCATTGCAG
>CACRXP010000953.1:15796-28560 GCA_902702965.1 Spirometra erinaceieuropaei | reverse complement strand
TGTTGATGATGATGAGGAGGAGGAGGAGGAGGGAGAGAAGGACAATGACGACGGTCAAAATACAATTATTCCCAAAACAAATAGTGGATCGTCGAGGAAAATGAGGTACTGCACGTAAAAAATCGTAAGTGTAGCTGGCACGACGTCATGACCTACTTCTTACAACATATAATGCAAGTATGGACTAGGGATGTGCCAAATTTTCACGCTTTTATCGAGACAAATCTTCGTAAATTGACTTATTTTAAGCACTTTTCGTAGGTAAATATAACAGACGAGGCAAGCTCACTTGCATTTAAAACTTTTTTAGACGCCGCAGCCGGAGGCTCTGACGATTTTGCCTGTGGAGAATTACAAATACCTTTCTCCTACACAATTGAGCTGCCGGACAGTGGAACTTATAATTTTCTTCTTCCACCACCATACATACCAGCAGTGGGAGAACAGATGTGGACAGCTCTTAAGGTTTTGACTGAAGAACTGAAAACCCGATGAAGAGAAACTCCACTGATAACCCCCTCCCCCTCCCCACCACCCAAATCCCCTTCTCCATCTTTGACATCTCCGGCAGGGGTTCCATCCGAGCAACTTTAACTATGATACGAAGAATATTAGGTGTTAAGTTACAAAAGTTTTATCGACATCCATCTCTTCTGAATGGAGATGGTATTTCAGTTTAATCTTGCTTTGTCCAGGTAATCAAGTAAATAGCGATTGGCGCTATTATTGACAATATTTTCAAAAGTACAAACTAATTACTACTTAGTGTACGCTAGTACTTGTTTATACCTTTTAATTTGCGAGGACTGTTTGGTAGCCATATCCCTCATTTTTTGTAACAACTTTATCGATGGAACATTGAGTTTATTCGGTGTGTTTCACCTTTTGAAAAAGTTCCAAACGCCCGAATTATTCTAACATTACATACGATCGCCTCCAGGTCACAAATTCCGCCAGGCATCTTAAAAGGTGACCGTCAACATCACTCAGTCGGGCCTAGTTAGGGTTAGACCAGGTCGATAAATGACTTACGGTGTGGGAGGGGGAAAGTTTGAATAGTTAGTCTTCTACATTGAAGTGAACTTCAGAATGCCAAAGCGACCATGTACCACATGTCCTTCGATCATAAAAGGTCATTGACCGGACTTCATAGTTGCCATTGCAAATAACTGAGCCAGGCGGCCTCGAGCGAGGACTAACGAACGCTTGTGTTTATCCTGAGGCAACTAATATTTTGTCCGCGTTCCTCACAGCACAGCAGCCGCTATCATCTCCAGTACTTTTTAACTGTCTTCGTTGGCGACGATAATAACCTCAAAATAGGATCGCGTCCTCTCTGGTTTTATTAAGATCATTTAAGTAAACCAGATCTACTTGAACCGTCTCGCCACTTCGTATATAAATCGACTGGTTCAAGGATATGAAGTATAACGCAGACCTTTGTTTAGTTCACATGTTTAGATGATAGGTTTTCATTTAAATTCCAACATTCTAACTAACCACCAGGGAGGATAAAAGCAATGTCCTAAGCTCAGATCAATTACTTCCGATCCCTTGGAGGATTTGCTTAAAAGGACATCCAAAAAGAGGTTGAGGTTTACAAGCAAGCGCTGTATGACAGTTGAGGTATCTCCTAAACGCTTAACCTGACGTTGCTGACGAATACCAAGTGCTCGTTTCTGAACATAACTGGTAAACAAGGATCTCGGACGTGAAGCGTTTTACTCCGTTCAACGCTTGCGTATATTTATTCTTACAATGCCGTCACCACAGAGATACCTACGTAGCATGGCCTGCCGGTTGAGCTTATCTTACAATCAGCCAATGAACGCAAATTTGTCGGAACGCATTATACTGCAGTACGACAGCCACATAACTCGTATGTTCCTCCAGGACTGCCAACTCAGAAGACCGAGGTATCACGGTGTGATAAGTCTCGGCATAGTCAAGTGTTTCGAATTCTTTTGAGTATTTTGCAGAGTCCGACCACCGAGAACGACACTGTCCGCCTTGTGTCCCATAGTATGGTATGCGCACAATTGTGACTCGCGCGTAGATTAGTTTACGTTGAAAGCAGACTTGTGCAGCAACGGTCACATTCACTACTCCCCACCCACCCGATTGTGATGACAAGACAGAGTCAGGATGACCGGAGGTGAGTTCTGGTTCAGTGGCTGACAGGGCCAAACGGCTCATCTCGTGCCATACCCATCCAGTCCGAGCACAGTAGATCGATTTTTCAAAGAAACTAGCCATGATCAGTTCGAGTCCCACTGAGTTTGAAATATCACATAGTCCGCATTAAGAAGGAACCACTGCAGCCTAGTTCTCAGTCCTAAAGTCACTGCATCAAGAGCGAAAGACAGAGAGATACGCTTTATTTTGAAAGCATCATTTCAAAATTTTCAGCAAAAGGCCGCTATTCACTGTGGAAAAAATCGGTGCGCGAAACAGGTAACACCAGAAGATCGCAAGCGATATTTAGTGGTTAAAAACTGCAGCTGTCGACATTGGAAAGGATCGCCAGTGAATGAGTTTCAAAATTAACGTCAGACTTTCCTTCCTTCAAACAGGCGCCAGTGGACTGTGCAAATGACCTCATTATCGTAGTTCAGATAAGCAAAGGAGTGAAAATCAGTGTTTTATGAGTACAATAGGCCAATAGATGTACAAAGAGGAAATTTCCCATGGAAATGGAGATCAGAAGAAATGGCGGCTCAATTACGTGGGTCAGTTAATTTACCACGAGGCAGCTCTTCGATACCAGGAAATCGAAGAACGGGACAGAGAACAGTGAGTAGAAAACCATCTCACGTTACGAGACAAATTCAACAAACTGAACAACCCATAGGAAAGCACACAGGCTATCCTCTAAAGGACTGATTTTAGAGCAACACAGAATTTGTACCAACACCAGGAACCACCGGCTTGACCGAAATTACCGACAAGTATCAAGTCAATTCCGCAAAAGTAAGCGAACGTGACGAGACAAAACGTGTGCCATCAGAAATTGAATCCTTTTTTAGTGTCGCACAACTCATGCATGGTCGTTTCAAGAGCAGAAACAGACATTCATTCGATGCTGAAGACAGTTGATGTAAGTGTGACAGCGCCAATGGGCAAGTGGCAGTTGCCAGTCATACTGGACAAGTCGGATTATCTTCAGGAAGCTACCAGTGCCCTGGAGGACCAGCAGGCCTACATTCCATGAAATATGGAACCAGTAAAAAGCCAAGATGTCGACTCGATAAAAAACTGAGGACGTAAAAAACAAGGTAATTCCCTCGCTAGAACGAAAGGCGATTGAACTAATAGCTAGACCGCTGGTAAGCTTGACGAAGTGCCCAAAATTCACAGAATTTTGCACATTTCTACCCCCAGCTCATTGTTTTATCCTACGAAACTAAAAAAATGAAGTTTTCGATTTCAGGCTCTGCCTTAGGATTCCTGGAAGTGCTAAAAATCAGCACAGGGAAGGTTATAGTGCGTCAATCTCCGTTTCAACCAGGCAGTAGTCCCAACCGTAAGCAAACTTCCGGATAGTGAACATCACGAGTCGGACAAATTATTGGAAACCTATCTATTCCATTCATCTGCAAAAATTTTGTTCTAAAGCGCATTTTTCTTCCGATGCGGCCAACTAAGTGCGGGGAGATCGACGGTCAATTAGCTAATCGCTAGGGCAGACTTTAGAAGCGTTGGGGTGCAGCGAACTCATAGGCGACCAGCTAGACCGATGTGTGAATTGCATGTGTGGTGACAGTGTGGCCAGGATAGGTTGGCAGATGCTGAGTCGCTTGAGGTTGATATGCTGCCAATAGTGGCTCTGTCGGCGGGTGGGAAGTCGGGAGAGCTGAGGATGGGAACGTTGGCAGGTGTGCAGTGTATGGTTGGCATGCCGAGATTACGGTAAATTCCGCTGTAATGGATACGCGTGTGACCGCATAGACCCACGCGGCAAATGAATGTGCGCGGACAGTGCGGACGGTGGAGACGGATATGGCAAGTGTGTGTGTGTGGGGGGGGGGATCCTGGAACTGGTGCGTCAGTCATCGTGTATAATTCCGTATATATGAGGGATAGAGGCAGAGCCTTGGAAAACCCTACTGACAGATAGACGCATGAAAAAAAACATGCAGACATTTACATAGCAGTTATGCCCGTCATTGATATCATGTGAATGTTTGACCATCAAGCATAAGTTTATCTAGTCTTCTTTTGAAAGTCTCGACGTTTTCCGCTAAGACAACGCAGTTCGGCAATTTGTTCCAACCCTCAACCAGCGGGTGAGAGAAGAATTTGGCCCGCAAATCGAGTCTGGCATGTTTTGTCTTCAATTTGTATGGGTGCCCTCGGAGATTTGTCGTCCGCGCCAGTTCGAAGAAGTCGTCAAACTGAAGAGCACAGTCTAGCCCTCGGACGATCCTGAAGGCCATGATCATGTCCCCTCTGTACTGTCTATAAGAGAGGGGAAATATTTTTAGCTTCTCCAGCCTTCTCTCATAAGGTAAGCCACATAATCCGCCGACTAGTCGGGTCGCTCTACGTTGTACGTTCGCCAGTAGGGTGTAATCCTGTTTCGTCCAGGGACACCATGCCTGGACGCAATATTCCAACATTGGTCGAACGTATGCGCCAAATACTCGGCCGAAAAGTTTTTCATCAAAATTGACGAAGGATCTTCTAATCGCGCCTAGAATACCCATAGCTTTCTTTAATACCTTGGCGCAGTGAGACGATGGTTTGAGAGTTGACGTCATCCACACACGGAGGTCTATTAACTGGTTGACTGATTCGAGTTGGTGACCCCCTATAAAGTACTGAGATTCAAATCTCACCGTCCTCCTGTTGCTCGAACGTAATCGGATAAGTTGGCATTTGTTACGATTGAGGCTAAGACACCACTCATCACACCATTTTTGCAAGTGATTTAAATTGTCTTGTAACTGTACAGAGTCTTCCGGCCTCTCAACTGATTTCCACAATTTGAGATCGTCGGCAAACATAACGCGCTCGCAATTCAGACAGTCCAGGCAGTCGTTTACATATATTAGAACAGAATTGGACCCAGAACGCTTCCACGCGGAACGCCACTGTGCACGGATGCACATTCCGACTTAAGGTTTCTGATACACACACGCTGAGATCTGCCCGTAAAGAAATCGGCCCGCCATTTCAAAAAATTTCCATTCACACCCACTTGACATAGTTTACAGATAAGTCGTCTGTGTGGAACCATGTCAAAAGCCTTTTTGAAGTCGATGTACACGGTTGACGAGGTGTTGGGAGTTTACCCACCGCTGGCGGGCGTGGGAGAGGTTGCGGTAGCTGTTGTCGCGGAATTTGTGGCAGGGATGATGGAGGTCGCGATGGCCAACGGCGACGGGACATAGCGAGTAGGATTGTCGGTGATAAGGGAGGTCATCGTCGTGGACGTCGTGGGGGCTAGTGCAGGGGGTTTCGATGAGGGTGGTTGTGGAGGCGGCATTTTAGTCTGCTGGGTTGTTGTTACATGAGGCCCCAAGATTTCCGATGGGACCAGATCGGAAGCTGAAAGTCCGTTAGCGGCTTAGGCATGTTGGGACAAGTTGGGTATGTCAACGGCACCTTCAAATTTTCTTTAAAAGGAAAATGGTCTCTTAATTACGTGAAACCTTAAATTTCCTCTTCCTGGACATTTGAATCACGATGGCAAGGAATAAAACGGCCTCCTACCATGCTTTGAGCTCATTGTCACCGAAAGGCTAATAAGACTCTAAATGAAAACGACGAGAAAGAGGGCAAATAACACATGCCAGGTCTTCGGTTGCAACGGATATGCAGCAACGTTCGAACCGTATACAAGACAGTAGGTGCATGCCGAGGCGAGACGAAAGACAATATTATCGAGCCGAAATTCCTCCGAGGTCTATCTACGGCACACAGGTATCCGTACAAATATTTCCGAATGGAGCAGGTCATCCAGCACATACACGGTACAGGCATCAGATGAACGTGCACTCTACCGAGAGAAGTTATACATTTTTGTGTGCCCGAGGAAGTCACCGTTCCCACTGTCATCTGGGGACTGATACTGCTTATCGACCCAAAACGGCAATGCGACGGCAAATCACAGGACGGACATACACCCTGTTATGACTCGACACTTTTCGTGCTGCCTGTGCGGTGCGATGCAGCCTTCGTGGAGCAGCTATAAACACGTGCTCGGAACCATGTTAAGAATGTTGCACACACGACTAACAGCCGATACCTATACGCATCAGCCTGACTAAGAACGCCAGTAAGAAAACCATGCAGGTGAAAAAATTAATATTTGGATCTGATGATTTGATCTCCAAGCGCGTGCGTGATGAGCGTCTTTCCTTCGGAATTGTTTTTGGTTCCGCGGATGACTGAAAGTCTCACCAGAATGGACTGCGCGTTCGTCTTTGTGGATGTCGGTACAGCCGTTCGGATAGGTAATACGACATTGGAGGTTGGGTATAAAAGCACACAATCACTCACTCGTTAATGCCCTTATCTGTGGTCCACGGGACACTGCTGACGTACGTTAGACGACTTATAGTATTTTTCGTCAGTTGTGCTTAAAGTTAGTGACCATCATGGCTGTGTCCGCCACACACATTTGTCGGGAGGGTCAGTCATGAACTGGAAAATACAAGCGCGCCGACATAAAAAGACGGCCTCTTCGGACGTTACTCGAAAACAAAGTCTCATTATAAGTTTCTTTGTTGTTGTCAACCTTCATTCACTTCAGCTTGGCACGGAGAAAAGGTACACGTTAATTCTTGCAACTTTCGCTTGAAGACGGAGTTCAATTTAAAGAACGGTATTTGCGATAGCTTCCGAGAACATTTTCTCTGAGGAATGTAAAAGAGCACAAGGCAATTTTGAGAGGAGAGTAGAGAAAGAGAGGAATTTGCTTTATTTAGAAATTATATATATTCAAAATTTTCAGGAAAATGGATTCCATTTACTATGAGCAGTAAATAAGTTAATAGATTTGTCAGGAGTTGAGAAGATTAACACAAAAAGGAACGATTATTAAGGGGATAGTCGCAGTCTTAGCTTCTTTATTTCTATATCTTCACACGCAAAATAGCGCGTCAGGAATGACGATACAGGATATCGATATACCGATGTGTGACTAGAGACAAGTTAAAAACTCTTTTGGACGTTTTAAGGACTCTCTAACGGGTGATATAATTCATGGTTTGCGTCCATAGTTTCTCCGAGGCTGCGGAATATTTCTTCAATTCGTTTATATATACCAGTTGGGACAACTGCAGAATTTATTCGGTACAACTAAAATCCTCTATGCTCATTTCTGCAAAAATACCGATTCTTGCCTTGGCTTTCATGAATATTTGGCGGCCAATATAATGGAGATGTCTGATTGTCGGGATATTTTTCTAAGTTGTGCCCGCTGTAGGCATTCACGAAGAACCTAGTCAAAAAAATAAACTTGACCTATTCAATTTCGATTGGTGCATATCTTCAAGTGCACATAATCCTTCTGTACCCTATATGTGTAGTTCTGATTGTGGCCTGGTTGTGTATGTTGCTGGCCTCCACCAAACGTAAAAATGAAAACTGCAAAATCGGAAGAAGTCAAATTTGCACTCGAACAGCAAACCATTTCGTCTGTCGGGTGGGCAGCTAGGTTTGACCAGAAAGGTAAAAGATCGTCTCCACCGAAAATCCCGAATCTAAAAACAATTGCAGAATTCGCCCCCATGGGGATTCGGTATGTTTCTCTCTTATTGAGACATTAACACGCCCTAGCGGCATATGCTGTAATATGTGAACTCATTGTAGAAATATTTATTATGTTTCATTATTATCTAAATGTTTTCAGAAGGATCCCTATTCTCTTGTCGCGTCACCTTGTATTTTCCACATCTCCATTTTCTAGGACCCTTTTCTCTCATTCGTGTCTTTTGTGTACACTAAGGTCGCAACCGTACTTTTATTCCTAAGTCTGGTTTATAATCGGGGTTAGGTAGCAAACATACTGCATATATATTCTGTTTTCGTGATTATTGTCTGTTGTCAACAGATAGTACATTATTTATGCAACCATTATTAATACACTTATTAATACACATATTTTTGGAGCATGGGTTCGATCATCCATTTTCGCTTATTTTGTTTTTTTTGCATGATCTTTCTCTTTGGAAGTCACTGTGACTTCCTAACCTCTCAAATTAATCTCTCAGCTTTGCGTTATGGCGCCACCTTTATCCTGATCTTATCTAAAAGTGTAGATTTGCAATTCAATCATTGAAATATTTGGGTGATATTTCGTTTCCTCTGTTGTACAAGACTGTGTGTAATCTAATATGCCTTATCATACAATCTTAGTCAATGGAACTCCTGACGGATGAATACTGATTGTAAACATCTCTAGTTTTCCCTTCGACCCTTGCTGGTCAAATCACGCCCGTCCCTTATCGTTGGCGAGTTCGTTTAATCTAATGGCATTGGTTCAAGTAATTCTAAGGGGAAACGGCATCATCATGCGATAACCCAAATTGTTTTCTGGCCTGAATTAAACAATCGTCCACTCGAATCTTACTGTCTTCCGATTGGCAAGTAGTGTTCTGGGATTTCTTCGGTTTTAGTTCGTGTTATTATAGTGGCACAATATTTGCTTTTCCCACTTCCATTCTCAAATCGTAATCATTGGCTCAAAGTTACACTGGATGTTATTCTCATTGGAGATTTTCCACTACAATAAATATTGTGTAAATTTTTGACTAAATATTTGTAAATAGGCCCCGGCTAAAACTGAAGCCCAAAAAATGGTTCGGAGAATTCCCCGTTGGACACCTTATTGGACCAGAGTTTATAAACCAGTGCAGTTTTGCGCTTTTATATTTGAAATTGTCGCTTTTTAATTTCCTCAGAAATTATCTACAGAAGATCACTTTATTCAAGGTCTATAGGCTCAGACAGAATTTTATGCATGAATATTTGGGCCAAAGTCCATCAGCCACAGGGGCTACTCGCTGTGACTGATGGACTTTAGCCCAAATATTCATTTATAAAATTCACGCTCTGAGCCCATAGGCCTTGAATAAACTGATTTACTCCAACTTCGTAGATAATTTCTGAAGAAATTAAAAAGCGAAAATTTCTGAATTGGAGTATCTACCATAACACATACGGGGAATGCCAGGGGACCCACTGACTCGCCGAACCCTTTGCAGCTGCGCCATGCAGTCTCAGAATATCGGCCAAACACGCGTGTATGGGCATTTGGCTAGTACCTTTGCTGTTAATATGGTATCACCTTACCCTAAAGTTCATATTTGGTTTTATGGCCTTGTTCATCATTTATCTAAAGTCGGCCATGCCATCTACTTTACCAGATTGTTTTATGGAGGAGTTTCGAACATCTCTATTTTCAGAATAAAAAATCAGATCGTAGGAGTTAAGTTTATTGTTGCCAAGTTCCGACCATTTCCTCCAATCTGCCCCCAGAGAGAAGATAAAGTGTAAAGCAGACGGTTTAACTTAAATGTGACAGTAGAGAACCTCCTTGTTCTTCCACAAGTGTCTATGCTGAGTCTTGTTAAAAGTAGACAGTAACATAGTCACGCCATGTTTTTGCGGCCGGCTTACTAGGGTTTTGCTAGCGGTGGGCAATTAAATGCCCTTTCGAGTCCATTTACAATTTAGTATTTTTCTTTTGGCTTGTCTGTTTTTTTCTGTTCTCGCAAAACCGAGTTAACTTTTCCAAGACTTGTCTACACTCACACAACCTGAGTCCAAATTTACGTCCAGTCCGACCTGTACGATTGCAGAAGTAATAAGTACAGTGAATGTTGAAGACGACACCCGGTCGCGTTATCGCACATGATTCACTTGGCAATTTTGACCTTCCATAACGTGAGCCTGATCTGTAAATGCGAGTATTAACTTCTTTCGCCTGGGCAAAATCTCTTGCATGTGACACGACGTCACCGAGCTGTCTCGTCTTCATAAAACTACGTTCCTGGGAAGCATATCTTCAAGTTACGTTTTTTGGTAATTTCTATAGAAATCTACTTAATTTAAACGCGTGCGATAGACTACACAGACGAAGACTCACCGGTAGTTCAACACGCATTCTCCGCTATGGCGGTATTAGCGGAAACACTTTGCACTTGTCCCCCTAGACCGCTCGAGCCAGGTCCCCCAACGCGAATTCCTTCCGCCAGCTCCGGCAGATGACGGCAAAACCCGCTAGGTATGATCAACCGTCAGATATTTAGTCTGGCGTTTAAAATGATTTTATCCTGTCGCTCATCCTGTTTAACTCCGCCATTGACTGGATTCTCAAAAGGGCCCTACACGAAGTTGACAGTGTTAAGTTTGCACCCGGACGTCAGCTGACTGATTAACAACTACGCTGGCAATATCGCATTGCGGACATCAATCATCGGTGCTCGATAGTCTATGGTGTCACGGGTGAATGAGGTCACTAAACCAGATGGTCTAGTCTTTAGCGCCTGGAAGACTAAGGTGTCCTTGCGTTTCTTTTCTGATTGATGGAGGACATTCCTCAGAAGTGGCGGTTGTCAACTAGAAGTTGATGCTTTCAATTACCTCGGCGCGAAGTTGCTGCAAATATGCAGTTCCGGGTTCCCGTCCACCCAGTCCTGTGCGGTTGTGAATGCTGGGCCTTGCGCGTGGAAGATGAACGAAAACTAAAGTTATTTGATTACTCCTACCTGAAGGCCATCCTTCGAGTGAAGTTCACCGACTTCTTCTCAAATTTAGTAGTCCGCACATGCCGCAATGGCATTGCGAGGACATCTCAGACCATCCAACAAAGACGACTAAGGTGATTTAGGCACATTCGTCGTCAACCTAGTGCGCTCAGTCTTCCTGTCCTATATCTGTCACGGTTGCCCACCTGGAGCCGTCGAAAAAAAGTCAACTCCAAACCTGACCCGACACAGTTCGTCATTACATGGAAGTGGCTCTTGGAATTTCGGACTCAGAGCCTTCGCTGGAGTAGAAAGTGCTTCGAGCTGCCCAAATCCGTTTAAACAGCTAACAGAGCAGCAACTACGAGTGCCACACTGTGAAGCTTGTTCCAACACCATAGATGCCGACCCGGTCGACTTCATTGCTGCCATGGAAGCTATGGGCAGAATGATATTACCGACAAGGGCAAGGGAGACTGGAATGGCCATTTCTGGCTTATTAGCCGTCGTCACCCAGTCATACCCAACCCGGAAGTGTGGCACAACCAAAGCTCGAACTCTCGACCTATTTGTTAGAAGTCCACGCCTCTAACCACTGTGCCACGAGCACGCGCTCGTGGCTGCCTACCTCTTCGAAACGGCTTATGAGTTCGACTTCACGGCCTCCTAGATAATCGTTCACGCCGCCATCAGGACAAGCCGGTAAGTGATTGACGCTTGGGCCTAAGATGAGACGTCCGTCAGTCGATGCATTTGATTCGACGTCGGATACAGGGTCCCGCATGGTCACTTTCAGACCCGTCTCACTGATTGCTGTCGTCTGTGATGATGGATTTCTGCAAGGGTCCGAAAGCTCAGGATGATAAACTGTTCCGGCACTTAACTAGCCTTCTTCCTTTCTCAGACTCCTCTGTTGTAAAGGGGTGCTGTTCTCATTTCATGGCCTACTGACTCAGAATTATTTGGAAGGTTCCCCTACCTCTGCATTACATCGCACTGAGAAAGAGCAACAAAAATATGAAAATTCTAACACTATGCGAACAGTTGTGGATTTACCTAGGCTTTCTACATGGCTTCGTTTGGAAATTCCGAAAATGGATTTTTTGAGCAAGCGTGCTCTATGCGTATGAATCACTGTTTAAACATATTTTATGCGGGCGGCTTGTGTTCGTACACGTTAGTACGTGGAGAACTACTTTGATCCTAGTTACTGTTTCGCTAATCGATCCTAAAATTGATTGTTTCAATTAAAACGCATCAAGACTGGACCATTATAGACACAGGCTTTGTTACCTCTTTCTCTTTACCCGCTGTCTTACAGGCTGTTTTATCAGTCTTCTTCAAGTCACCCTTAATTTACTAGCCTTCCCATTATTTTTGACCTAACATCAAACATGGTGCCGTTATAGAACTTTGACTGCTCTGTAGCAAGAATGTCAACAGACATCACCTCATTTACATACTTTCATAATTCACTAACTCCTGATGGAAAAACCACCGCCAGACTCGTTAACACATCTCTTTATCGTTCGTCATTATGTTTTTGCCCTCTCTAGGTACTTTTCCAGGATCTATCTACCAAACAAAAGAGCGAAGACACTCTGCTTCATGGATCATCTGAATCCAGTGCGCATGGAGCCTATCTACGGCGTACCTCTAGGCGGAATCGGTTGTGGTACCATCGGCCGAGGCTTCAGAGGCGAGTTTTGCCGATCAAGCCTCAGTCCAGGACTCTACTGCCACCGCATTCACCCAGCTGATCAAGTAAGCACGCTAACTGCGATTATTGGACCTCAGTTCCAAACTTATTGTCCTACCAGATAGATTTGCCCATCCCATCAGACGTGGCGCTGACGACGCTGGGGACGGCAGTGCAGGCCCGACAACTGGGGTCTGTTCGCACATACCGCTCTTCCTTCCCAAGTACTCGTCATTACCCCTACTCCCAAGTAGATGGAAAATTTTCGCTCTGTTTTAGTCACCAGTCCTACTACAATGGAATTTAGGCCACTGCCTGATCTCATTTCTCCACTCGATTAATTTACGGCGGCGGCGGCGGCGGCGGCG